>CANNZV010002212.1:69317-178138 GCA_947561585.1 Caprella mutica | reverse complement strand
CAGACATTCCCAGACTGGGTTAAAAACTTAAATTAATAAATTGTAGCATGCAATGCGCTTCTTTTGGTAGGTATGCAACATTTTAATCTAATTTTCGGTTCAGAATGTTTTAGAGACTCTTGTGATGGCCGTAATTAAAAATTAAAGTGCCGCAATTTACCTTTATGACCCTACCAAATTAAAGGATTTAAGCATAATATATTTCCATTTATTTACTACTTGTTCTTTCAAACTTCAAAATAAATAATTCCAGTTTGCAGAATGTGTCTCTTCTCCCGCAGAGATTTTAATTCGAGAGACAGTTACTCTCTGATTCTCAGTACCAGATTCAGAATCTCCCGCAGTTAAATTAATGGTAACATAGGAATTAATTCAAAATTTTTGCAGCTAAATTAATGGTAACATAGGAATTAATTCAAGATCTCCTGCAGAGATCTCAAATTTCTAAAATTCAATCAAAAACTCCCGCAGAGAGTCTTGGAAAAATGTTCCATATTCTGCAGACCAGCAAAATATGGATCATGATTATTATCAATTTTTTCAATTAATAAAATATGTAAAATTATTGTATAATCATTAATATTATCATTTATAAGGTTGTATATTTATAAGATACTAGAGAAAACATTTTTTTAAACTAAAAAAAGTTTTCTGGCCCGTTAACTTTACTAGCTTAATTTCTCATTATTTCTGGTCCACCATGTTACAGAGTATGTCAGTTAAAGCCAATTAATTGGCTTGGATTTCAAAAGGTGGAATCTCAGACAATTTCCTATTAAATTCCTATGTTTACATGTTATAATTGGAGACATTATAGAGAATTCTGGTCATTTTGGAGATAGATTTGAAAATCTTTGAAGACAAGTTGTCCTCAAAATAAAATCTTGGAGACAGATTTGAGTCGGGCTCCCATATTTCAGGGGCTGGAAAACTGAAAGCCAATTTTTGAACCAAATTTTGTCAAATTCTAAGCCAAGCCAATTTGGCTCATTTTTTTAAGATTTCAAGCCAAAATTAACATGGGAATATAGGAATTAATTCAAAATTTTAAGCCAATTAGACATATCTGAGTTTCAATCATTTGAAGTCTAAGCCAATTATTTGGCTTTAAATGACATACTCTGTAAGTTTGTAACCACTAACATGGGATTTGACACACTATGCCAATTGCAAGTAATAAAGCATGTTGGCATGTCCAAACTCACCATTTCAATGGCCCAGACTGTATTTCAAGGTAAATTCCACCATCATGTCTGTGAAATTTTTTCCCCTTCAAAAATAATATTCTAACAAAGTCGTTGGGACTTTTAGCTATTTATTCCTATGTTACCATTAATTTTCGCCAGGCTGCAGAATATGGGAGATATTTGGGATATTTTCTCTGAGCAATTTTGAATTAATTCTTATATTTACATCAATTTTCAAATTTTGCTACAAACACTTTGGAATTAATCTCTATATTTACATTAATTTATTTGAACAGAAAGAGAGATCTGTGGAATGAGATCTCTACAATTCACTAACACTTGACCAGTCTCTGTAGCGCAATTAAATTTTCTATAGCGTAGGATAGGTTAGGTTTGGTCTGTGTGGTTATGCTTTATTACCTGGGTGTAGTCCGTTTGGGTCTGGGAAAGTTACCGAAGGTATATTGACAGCTTAATCTCTGATATCACTTCAAATATATGTATATTGGCAGGTAATAAAACAAGTCCATTCTTTAATGGGAACTTAGTGTTGATATTAAAGCAATACAGAGCATTAATAACCTGTAACCTATGTAAGTTTCTGCATAACATATTCATTACCTGTATATCTAAACTGTGTATTTCAGACCATGATCTGTTGATGAAATAAATATCTTGGTGGCTAATAACAACCTCCATCATGGATGAAAGTTCTAGTTTATGGAGTAAGTATTTTGTTAATATTTTCTTATATCAACATTGTTAATAATATCAATCTAAAGCTTGCTTCTATAGCTTTTCTTTCATTTCAGAGCTGACTCTTGAGCCTGGGAAGTTGTACAAGTCTCAGGTGAATGACACCATTTGTGTTACTAAAGCTCTACTCATTCTCTCTCCTGGAACTAAGAAGAGTGGCATTGTACAAGTGAGTGCCTGGGCATCATTGCAAGCTTTTATTTTATTATTAATAAATCTCAATACTAATGCTCTAAATCTCCCTCAATTTGATATCATCATTTATTTTACAGACTGGCAAAAAAATCTATCTCTACCCATTTCTAAATGTGCCAATAAATAATTAGACTTAAGAATTCAATTCATAATTTAAGAAGTGAAATGAACAGACAAAAATAATCAGCTATGCTATAAATTTTCGAATTTTGATTCTTTTAAAAGCTCATTTTTGAAGTACCTAACCTAAATATTAGTTAAATAGTTTTATATAGTGATGGGACGATTAATCGGAATCGTATCGGAATAATCGGAGTATCGGGTTTTTTCAAGGTATCGGGAATCGGAATCGGAGTAACAAAATTTTAGGGCGATTCCCCTTGAACGATTATTTGTATATTATATGTTACATGCTAATATGTATATATGTCGCTGTAAAACTTAAAATGTAGTGTATGCATTTCTAAATGAGGTCAAACACAATACTCCCTAATAAGTTAGTAAGTAGTTAAATAATATCTTTTACTGTAATTTCAATTAAATTAAATATATTCCAGACTTCCAATAGTCTTACTATCAACTTAATTTAGGTTTTTATCTATTATTTAATTAGAAATTTACATTAAATGTCCGGGGTCCCCTCCAAGCAATATTTTATCATTTAAATCAATGAGGCTAATGCTTCTAATAATTTTGCTGCGAACCCCATTAAATTTGAAAGCCTATTTATAGCTAATTTTATATGGTTTTAAAGATTTTTCTAATCAAAACATTACAAAACCAATTTTACTTCCGACTTGCTAATTTTCAGTCAGAAGAAAATGAATGTAGCTACACCATTTGTTTTGAATGCCAACTGAGTAGGTATCATCAATTCACTATTAAATATTACAGTAAAGGTACAAAATTGGAGAAACTAATTATAGAAACGTTTTTTTATACTTCAGGAAACCAATTTAAATCTCAAATAAAGATCGAACATGCATTGTTTGTTTATAAAATTCAAATTGGAAATCGAAAACAAAGAGTGTACAATCACATTCTTCAGCATCAGATTAGTGTTTCGTACAATTGTTTCACTAATATTAAATTTTATTTAATATTTAATATTATTTTAAAATATTAAAAACATTGAGAGCATATAGAATAATAGAAATATATATATATATATATACTGAACTAATTTTTAAGCGGTTTGCTGATTAATGAACCTAGACCTTAGTTCTACAATATTATTTAATACTCATTTTTTCTGGAGCCTGAAGAGGACCTTTAATGATTATTCAATAAAATGAAAACTAATGTGTTAAAACAGTTTCAATAAAAACCTATATGGCTTTACTATATAAGTTTCAGCCTACTTTTAAACACTACTAAGTTAAAATTAACTTATGGAATTATTAATATATTGAAGATTTAATATGGTACTTGGTAAGGTACAATTAGGTAGCTAAATATCTAGCCCACTAAAAATATAATCAGGTATTGGGAATCGTATCGAGAATCATATCGGGAATCGGTACATTTGGATAGAATCGGAATCGTTAAAAATCTTGGTATCGTCCCATCACTAGCTTTTATAGTCAGAAAGATCCATAATAGCTATACATACTTGCATTCAAATATGATGTAAATTCAATAACAGGTACTGTACTAGCATCATATATTTTAAGATATCTTTTTTTTATGTTGCAGGTTCAGTTGATCTTCAGAGATGAGGTACTGACAGTCTGCAGTCTTAGTCTGAAGCATGGTGTGCTGCAGGCTTCCTTAGACCTCTGCTTTATACCATCAGATGTTATTGGCTTCACTCTGAGTGGTACTCCTACTCCAGTTCAACTGCTGGGTTCAACTTCTCGTTATCGTGATGATGACGATACGTCACTCTCAGAAGATGACGACACGTTACTTTTTGAAGATGGAGAGGAGGAAGATTTTAGCGATATTGATGGTAGGCATTGTTAACTGGTTGTAGTCATGTTGCTAGCTACATTTTGTAATATTGGAGTTGAATGTTATTTTCTTAAACACGTTGACTATGCATTGGTACAGTGTACCACTATGTATATATTACTGATGTTCGAAGTGGTACACTGTCAATATTTTAAACTCGAACTAAATTCGGGTTGATACCATAATTTTAATTATACAACTGTTTGTATCATACAGACGAGATCAATAGGTACACACAGAGCTCCTCTCGCTATTGTGGCTCTTTTGATACGGAAGCAATAATTTAAACTTGTAGTTTTGGAAAGCCGGTCTGACCAGAATTCGTTTTCAGCATACTTAGTCAATGTGTAAAAATTATTGTAAGATTATACTTCATTTCAGAGGACTTTAAGAGAGGATTTCTCTCTCAAAAGAAGTTGCAGAGCAGTGATGGTACATCAGGGAGTGAATTTGAAGTTACTACCAAGAAAACTAAAGGTATCAATATTCTATTATGAATAGACTCTGTTTTAACATAGCGAGATCCTATGATTTTTATCATGAAATAAAGTAGGTAAAATGCGGCCTCAAACTTTGAAAATTTCTACTGCATAATTTCAAACCTTGATACTGTGGCCTCAGACCTCAAAAACACCAGTAAACATTATAGCTTCAATCATTGAAATGATAAATTTTTGCATGCTTTGTTTTTATTTCAACATTTCATTATAAAATTAATAATCTCTCCTCTAGACTTTCTAGAGGAGAGCTGCAATTAAAGAGTTGAAGGGCTGCAATTTACCTGTGGGACCCTAGCCTGTGTGGTTAGAAGAAGTATTCTTCTGTTCCTAATTTGTGTTGATTTGAATGATGGATTATATTTTTTTCACCTCTAACAACTTTAAATTATTCTACTTTATTACTCATTGTGCCACTTTTATCAGACTTCTTTTTTGAAGTCCTTTGTATTTGATATCATTGATATGCCCTTCGTTTCTAAATTTAATGTTAATATCCAAACTAAACTTTTTAATCAGGCTACGTTCGAAACTAACTGTTTAGGTTTCATTTGAGTGAATTGATTTCAGGTTTGGCTGGTTCTAAATCCATGGGTTCTCCAAGCAAGAAGAGAAAACTCTCGCTGGATAGCAGCTCCTCCGATTGCGAGGATTTGAATCTGGAAGTTGTTGGAACCAAAGCCAAAATTCACTCGTCTGAAAATGCTAAAAAGAAAAAGAAGCTGAGTAACGGGAAGTCCCTGAGTGTTGAGACGGAAGCTGAAGAGAAAACTACCAAAAAGGCTCTTTCTGTTAAAGGAAATAAGAAAAAAGTGTCACTGAAGGCTGATAAATTGGCCTCTCTATCTGAGCTGAAAAATGAAAAAGAGTTCTACAAGAAAGATTTTTCTAAATTGCCAAAATTGCTAAATGAAGTAAAGTCGAATGAAAAATTGTCTGGTGATAAGAAATTGAAAAGAAAATTAGACAACTCTGCTACACCAAAAAGTAGTAATGATCAAAAATCAACAGGTGAAAATGTTTCTAAATCTAGCATTAAGAAAAGTACAAAATATGAAACTGGGAAAAGTCCTAAGAAAAACCCAAAGTCTGGTAGCGAGAAAAGCCCAAAGTCCGACAGCGAGAAAAGCCCAAAGTCCGGCAGCGAGAAAAGCCTTAAGTCCGGCAGCGAGAAAAGCCTTAAGTCCGGCAGCGAGAAAAGCCTTAAGTCCGGCAGCGAGAAAAGCCTTAAGTCCGGCAGCGAGAAAAGCCCAAAGTCTGGAAGTGAGAAAAGCCCAAAGTCTGGAAGTGAGAAAAGCCCAAATTCTGGAAGTGAGAAAAGCCCAAAGTCTGGAAGTGAGAAAAGCCCAAAGTCTGGAAGTGAGAAAAGCCCAAAGTCTGGAAGTGAGAAAAGCCCAAAGTCTGGAAGTGAGAAAAGCCCAAAGTCTGGAAGTGAGAAAAGCCCAAAGTCTGGTAGTGAGAAAAGCCCAAAGTCTGGTAGTGAGAAAAGCCCAAAGCTCAACAGCGAGAAAATCCCTAAATTAGGTCCCAAATCTTTGTTTGGTCAGTTGCCTGAAAGTGATGTTGAGTTGACATCTACTAGCAAACAGAATGGTAATATCAGTACAAATTCTTCTCAAAAATCTCCAAATAAAGCAGATAATACAAGTGAGTTAAGTTGCTTTTAGAATTTGAAGTTTCTCTGAATTATTTGAATGAACCATAAATTAATCAACAGCAATAGATATCATAATTAAATGTGATGAATATATTCTGATAAATCTATAGATTTTTCAATATCTTTTTCCCCTTTTTTTAGTGTAACTAGCTACTAACTACCCATGTTCCTTTTGTCACAGTAGCTAGCTATTTCCCATATAATCTTTACTAGAATTTAAGTTACTGATAAATTTTAGTTGGCCTGATATTTCCTATTATTGTGTCTTTTTCAGCTCACGTTTTAAAAGGGGGTGTCCAAGCTGTGGATAAGAGTGTGGGTAGTGGGGCTGATGTGGAGAAAGGCAAAGTGGTGAGTCAAGATAGTCTAGTTACCAAAAACAATAATGCAGATACTATTGTATCCGTTTGAACATTGCATCAATTTAATGGGGGTTATCATCTATGTATTTCTTCATTACTGAAGTTGAGATGAGAGATACTCCCCCTACTGACTATCTGAACTAGTAACTATCTGAACTAGTAACTTCCGACTGAACTAGTAACTAACAACCAACACTAGTTACATAATTTCATACCTCTATGTACTTCTAAGCATCTTAATTGTAACTCACTAATGGACCAACCACAAAACTTATTATTTGAGTCTGCAGTAACCACTAGTATTCTGACTATTTTATACATCAAGACTATTTTACTCTGTATATTTGACATAGAAAAAGGTTCATTTATTATCATTAAAATCTCTTAATTCTAACCAAATAGTTCAAGTCTTTAGCTGATCTTTTATTGCTCTGTGAGAAAGATACCTAGACTTGAAGGCAGCTAAACACATTCTATTTTCTATAACTTATTTCTGAGCTATGATTTTTTAATTTATTTTCAGCCAACTCCTAATGCTAGAACAATAGTTTATCCAAGCTATTACTATTTTCTATGTTAGTTACAAGAATTACAAGTAACTATAGTAAATATACCATTCTCATTTACGAACAATCCTCTGCTATGAACATATCAATAGGTCGTAGTAGAGAAATTCTACTACAATGACAATCTTCTAATAAAATCTATAAATGATAAGTTTGAACCTCCCATTTATTAACTTAATCCCGTATTTTATAATTTTTTGATTGTTTATGCAAGTGAAGAATTTTTTCATTCAATGGAACTCGTTACTGGGCAATTTTTTTATATGTATGTTAAATTTTGCATTAGCTTCTTTACCAGTTTATAAATTGAATAGTTTATTTTATTTTTGACTACTTCTATGAAGTCTCTTGTATTTTTTTGTGTTAGTAGTGATTTCTTTTATTCATAACCAGACTTCAATTTATATTATTTTTTCTTTATATGTCCGGAAAATGAGAAACGGTCGGATAACTCGTTCTTACCCTATGGAGAATTTTGCCATCATTTCTCTTGTCGTAATTCCAGGTTGGTGTATTTTACGAGCGTTACGATGGGTCCAGCGCAGATGCCAGTGAAAAGAACACTTCCAGCGCACCACTGAGGTTCCATGTGGGGAGCAAAGAAGTCCCCAGGGGGTTGGATGTGGGAGTCAGAGGGATGAAAGTCGGGGGGAAGAGAACCATTGTTGTACCACCTCAACCCGGGTACGAACTAAATTTATCATAGATTAATTTTTTTTAGCTTCCAGAGACTCTATCCTGAAGCTGTCTGTGGTGAATGGAAGAGAAGAGAGTGGCGTCCCTTGAGCCCCGAACTGTTGTCATATGGATTATTTTACTTTATTTTAATTTAATTTTTTAATTTAAAACTTACTTTTTCTTTTTTCCACAGAAAGAAGAGGAAGGATGAGATTCGTTTCGAAGTGACTGTAGTGAGCTGCCAATAACGCACAGTGTTTGTTTGTTACCTTTCTAACTTATCATTTTGTTTAGAATTGAAGTCATGAATTGAAAAAAAATGGAATTTTTCTTTTGAAAATAAATTTGTGAAGTTTGCTCTTTGATTTTTTGTTTTATTTCTTCATTTAAAATTGTGATGCTGAAAAAATAAAATTTTGGTAAATATTTTGTTCACATTAAAATGGTAAGCTCCTCCTACTTTTTCCACTGGAATATAAGAAAAACGATATAATAAGTATTTATTTCAGTTGGTATCCATGATACCTGCAGGTATCATGGATACCAACTGAAATAAATACTTATTATATCGTTTTTTCTTATATTCTGAGCGTAATGAAATTTTAAAATGGTAAAGTGACTTTTGGCCCATCTGTCCCTTGCACAACGTTTAGAATACCAAAGCCGGAGACGAGAAAACTTGTGAAAAACTTGTACAATTGTCTCTATAAGGCATTTTCTCTAATTAAACTAAGTTAAATTGTTAAAGTATTATTTAAATGAGCAAAATATATATCATAATACAGTGAAACTCCTGAGTTATGAAGTAATGGTTTCTTCATAGCTCAGGAACACTGATAGTTTTCTATGATTGAAATCTTGGAGAAAACTATGGTCTTTGAGGGGTAACTAGGGTGAAATTAATGACGTGTACCGTTTTCTATAATTGACACATAGAAAATACTTCGTAACTCAGGTGCATTTCATAACTCAGGTCCTTCATAACGAAAAACTTCATAATTCATGAGTGTTAATGTGTACCTAATTTATTTTCCTGATTCCAATATAAACCATATTGGCAAATGTTTGATCTTACCATTTGACTCTTCATCGATTTTCTAAACTGTTTTCGTACGTAGCTGAAGTGAATAAATATTATCACATGTGCTATAAATAGTTAATATATACTTCATCACATATTTTATTTGGAATGCCTTGGACGAATGAGAAAATAATATGTTGAAACTAACAGTACAAGCCTAACATCGCAGGAACTTCTTCTTTTTACAATTTCTCTTCAAGCCAAATTTTCCGTTGGGTTCACAAATCTAAAGCCAAAGGATCAGTCAACCACACCAATAAGAAGGAAGTCGGATTCCTGCAAGATATGACAGGAAGCTGACTGTGAGATCTCCTGACAGTGTGAATGCGGTGAGAGATTCTGTTGGAAGGAGTCCAAAAAAGACCCACCAAAGAGAAAGCCAAGAGCTGGGGATTTTACGTTCATCAGTTCAAAGAATCTCGTTCCAGTTTCCATCTTTACCCATACAGAAGAAAAAAGCAAAACATCATACCAGCTGTCATGTCAAACCGTGCTGTGATGCGCCGTTGGTTCTAGGACAAACCGAAGAAAACCCCGACTCCAACGGAATCACCAAATTCTCACTGTCAGGGGGTTTTACAGTCAGTTTCCTGACAAATTTGGGTTGGTCTATTAACTGACCCTTTGGCTTTCCCTGGGAAAGAAACTTCCTGCGATATTTAATTTGCACTGTTCGTCTCCAAATAAGTAGTGGTGCAAAGCCCTTTTTTCTCATCTGTCCATGTCATTTTAAATTAGTCTGATTGTTAATTATTCGTTGTTATTGTCTCCTCTTTGCAAATCTAAAAAAAAAATCAATATTGGTGGAGTTATTAGTACCTACTCAAATGGGTTGCACGTAAGACGCCTTGAATATTGTTAAATGGAATATATTGAATATGTATTGAAGTATAGCCTTAAAGATACCATATTGATTGAATTCTCAGTGAGTGAGAAAAAAGTACTGCACTAGTAATTACTTTAGTGATATGCTTGACACTTCAGGGGAATCTATTCATACATATTAATATATTTCAGAAGTCAAAGCCATGGCAAATCTAATAATTAAGGGAATTATATAAGAAAAAACAGTATAATTCAAAAGTCTCGTGGAAAAAGTTGGAGGAGCTTAGCAAAAAGTCTGGTGTAAAGACGTAAAAAAACCTGCGTGTGTACGGCCTTTTTGAGAGTATTTAAATTATCATATATTTTAAGTGATATTACAAATATTTCCTCAATAATAGAGGTATTTATTAACCATCTACTTTTATTTCTTCTACTTTCTTTAATATATTTTGTTTGACATAGATATATTTGAGATTAGAACAAAAAAATCATATAGAATTGCATAACTGCGCATCAGTTTTATTAGAAGTTCGTCATCCATGATTTCAAAGTAAAAAATCACGTCAACGAAATCTGAAGAACATCGACAGCAACGAACTTTTTTTCACGCTTGACGTGTGTGAGCGGGTCCGTTGTGCCTAAATTTGTGATTATATTTTTTCAGACATTAATTAAAACAGTGAAAGGGCACGTTACGGATAGAACACTTGTGTAAATTAGTCTTTATAAAGTAACTTATATATCATAAATCATCAGTCTGCCGTACACCTTCCTGTAGTTAAGTCCTATAAGAAATTAAGAGATAGCAATTAAAATGTTGCTCATCATTCAACTCATTAAAATTTCAACGTTCTTCGTCTTTGGAAGTTGTCAGATCACCAGTTCTAACTGGACACCCGTCACCATGCGAAAAACCAATGTGGATGGCTACAATTTGACAAGTGAGAAAAAGGGGGATTTATCGCTTCGGGTCATTATGAACGGGTGTAATGGAAACCCACTTTGCAACACCGTCTGCCTTGTTAACGATGTGTACAAATACTTTGAAAACACCATTGACGCTGGTTACTGTGAAGACACCGAAGAGGATTCGTACCAGTGCTGGTCGAATCAAGGTAAGGTGATTGAGAGATATCTAAGACTGAGGGGGAGTCACACATAATCTTCTACTGCCCCATATAGATTTCCCTTTTTGCAGCATCATACCAGAGTGATGGCTACGGTGGTTCCATAAATATTAAAAAGGGGTTTCGATTAATCTTCTACCGCCCCAAAACTTCCATTCGAATAATTTCATTGAGATATAATTAAGAATAATATTCTTTATTGAACTAGTTCATCCCTTCACTTAAACAATCATTCCCCTAAAACCATCAAGCTACCTGTGATTATATATTTAAAATATTAATTCTTCCAAACAGCTTACGAAATTGGGACTATGATGTTTGACGGCTTGTATTACAAGGTGAAGCAGAAGGTCAAACTGAATCACGACGAGGCAAGGCAGTGCTGTAGAAGAACGCCTGGCTACCACATGGCAATTCTCGAATCAAATTTGTCTTTAGTGTGTGCGAAAACGATCAGAATATCATGTAAGTTTCGAAAAGAGTAACCCTATTTTACCTGTCTTGGATATAGAAAATTATCAACAATTACATCGAATACCTAGATACAAATCTTTATCTAAAGTTAGGATACTTCTATTGATCATAAATTGAACGTCTTTGTCGATATTTTCAGCTGGATTTAATTTGTACGTACATGTAGATCTGCAACCTTTCCCTGGTCCACACGGATTTGTGCGTTGGGGAGATGGATCTGAACCTGACTCGAGTTTCGTGATTGAAGATGATACTGGAGAGCACACTACTCCAAAAGGAGTCCAGATCAATTATATCAACTCTCTGAAAGTCTATGATGCATCCTTCAAAAACCCTGTTTTGTGTCAGGAGAGATTTCCTCTGCAATCATTTACATATGCTGTCAATGTGGTTGGTCCGGGTCAAGGCCATCTATAGTGTCTATAGATGGGCTTGTCCGGGTCTTTGAGAATGTTAATAATAATATATTAGCTCTGCAATAATATGTAATAAATTCATATTTTTCTTGGAGCCTGAAGAGGATTTTTAATATGTTTTTCTCAAATGATCAAAATTCGAAAATGAAATACCGTTAGATAACTCTGAAAGTTCTGGATTTCAAGTTTTAGTTTAGCATTAACTTGAAAAACGACTGTAATTTATTTAATAGTTTTCCTCCTTACCATTATTCTATTTTGTAATTTGAATTTTTACGAATTTTTTTCGACGAAACGCCCTGTCGACAAAACGTCTTGTCAATGAAACGTCTTTCGACGATACGTCTGCACACCATGAAATACACATGTTAACCATGTAACGAAGCCACATGTCAACCATATTGAAACTAGATTACATGCAATCGGTAGAGCGCATACCTTTGCCTCCGATTTTACCCATTCTCTCTTGTATCTTTTCTTTTTTAATGTAAATGATAAAAACATTTTTTTTATTCTTTATGACAAGAAATCATTATTGCTACATTACAACCACCCAGCCACATGGAATCCAACTATTTCGCTCCTGTTCGGCCATATTTGTCCCTTACTGTTTTCAAACACTTTAGTCAATTATCTACAATTTAAATGGCTTAAGATTCTATTATCCAGGTTTACAATACAAATTATGGAATTCCACATCTTATTGCTTTCAGCTTTTTAGCGAATTTGTTTTACTTGCAGCAAATATTATAAAAAATGAACTAGCCAATTATGAATAATAAATATAGGGTCCCTTTACTCTTCTTTAGCACCACTACAATTTCCTCTCTGGGATGCATTTTGTTGGATTGTATTGAAATAGATGTGGAAATATATATATAATCATCATAGTTGTATACCTAATGTGTAGAAAAAAAAATCTACATTGAATTATCCGGTATCTAAATATTATTATTTATCTTTAAAATATTATCCAGTATTTAATTATTATAATCTATCTAACTAATATTATCTGGTATCTAAATATTATTATGTATCTAATAAATATTATCTGGTATCTAATTATTATTATCCATCTAATAAAAATTATCTGGTATCTAAATATTATTATCCATCTAATAAAAATTATCTGGTATCTAAATATTATTATGTATCTAATAAATACTATCTGGTATCTAATTATTATTATCCATCTAATAAATATTATCTGGTATCTAAATATCATTATCCATCAAATAAATACTATCTGGTATGGAACAATGCAATAGTTTCATTAATTAAAGGCTATGCCATTCACTGTTTATAGTTTCTACCTACCAGTTGACGTAACTAAACTGTACTCCTCCAAAAAAAAAAAAATTATTAATAAAATATTATTTAACCTAATTGAATTTCATAAAAAAAATGAAAGGAAGGTTAAAGGTCCCTCCTCTCTATTTAAGGAAGGTTAAAGGTCCCCTCCTCTCTATTTAAGGAAGGTTAAAGGTCCCCTCCTCTCTATTTAAGGAAGGTTAAAGGTCCCCTCCTCTCTATTTAAGGAAGGTTAAAGGTCCCCTCCTCTCTATTTAAGGAAGGTTAAAGGTCCCCTCCTCTCTATTTAAGGAAGGTTAAAGGTCCCCTCCTCTCTATTTAAGGAAGGTTAAAGGTCCCCTCCTCTCTATTTAAGGAAGGTTAAAGGTCCCCTCCTCTCTATTTAAGGAAGGTTAAAGGTCCCCTCCTCTCTATTTAAGGAAGGTTAAAGGTCCCCTCCTCTCTATTTAAGGAAGGTTAAAGGTCCCCTCCTCTCTATTTAAGGAAGGTTAAAGGTCCCCTCCTCTCTATTTAAGGAAGGTTAAAGGTCCCCTCCTCTCTATTTAAGGAAGGTTAAAGGTCCCCTCCTCTCTATTTAAGGAAGGTTAAAGGTCCCCTCCTCTCTATTTAAGGAAGGTTAAAGGTCCCCTCCTCTCTATTTAAGGAAGGTTAAAGGTCCCCTCCTCTCTATTTAAGGAAGGTTAAAGGTCCCCTCCTCAATTTTAAGAAAGGTTAAAGGTCCCCTCCACTCATTTCTTTTTTCTATTCATAGAGCTACGGCTACTCTAAAGTTGAACTAATAAATCAAATGATAATTTAAGATTAAAGATAGGTTTTTTTTTATTTGAAAAACTGATATGTATCAACAATTATATGGACTAATTTGGTAGTCCCATATTCGATAGTGATTAAATGCAAACAGGACTCTACAATAACCTGATTAATTAAGATAACTACTAACTAACTGACATTGATATTTACTAGATTTCAGTACATCTCTCACCGAATAAAAGGGAACTAAGTTCTAGGACAAATAACTGTAATCAAAACATACAAAATTAATTCGTTCAATAACAAAGATTAATTAAAGCTCATCAAATATTATTTGCGCTACTGGATAAGAGAAATTTGCTTATATACAGTACTAGAATAATTAATTGAACTAATTTCCTTGAATGCAAATGAATTTATTTTAATACACTGATATAGTGATACGTCTTGATCATTCATTAGCAGTTAGTTTGACAATATTTAGCATCCGTAAGTGCTTCAACAGTTGGTTCCCATTAATTTCACCCTATTCCCCATCACTTTCTCCCCATTCCCCATCATTCCCAATTTTTTTTTTAAATTGAATATTTTTTTACAAGAAAAATAATTAAACGACACCAAAAAGAAGTGGAGGGCTTTTTCCTCTTCCCCATACTAATTAGGACAGATATCCTCCTAAAAGTGGGAATTGAAATGATTTGAGTGTGCTGGGGAATGGAAAAAGTGATGGGGAATGGGGAGAAAGTGATGAGGAATGGGGAGAAAGTGATGGGAATGTGGGGAAAGTGATGGGGAAAGAGGAACCGACTGTTGAAGCAATTACGGGTGCTAAATGTTGCCAAACTAACTGTTTCAGTGTATTAAAATAAATCAAATTGCAATAAACGAAATTAGTTAAATTAAACTTTTTGTGAACAAAAATTCGATTTAGACAAAATCATAATTGCTGTATACTCATGAAAAACTTCCAACTCGATCGACCTTTTGGCAGACGTATTATCTTTGGTGTCCAGACATAGTCTTCTTTTTGTAAAAAATAAACTGTGCATTTAAGATGTCACGAAAGAAAGACAGATAATCAGAAACTAGGCGTGAGGTTGAACACGAATATCAAAGCCTTTATGTCGATACCACCATGACTGAGTAATCAAAACCGAATGAATAAAGTGGATAAGTTGTGACTCACTTCATGCATTCCTAAATTTATAATGGCCTTATGTACAAGATACTAATCAGAATTCCCCTTTTATTTAATATTTCAATTATTATCTTATTTTTTACAGCATTAACTTAGTCCTCCTAAATGACGGAGAGAATTTCCTTCTTAATTGTGTTGGCGAAAAGATGAGTAACATCACTTTTTCGGTGGTGTCAGGGGCTGACGATCGGAAAGTTGTTTTTGAAGAGTGTTGTTTTACCAGGAGTGGTGGAAATGAAATGGTGTGGAGGAAGAGACGGAGAGATTTCAGTGGGTGGAGGGAGAATGGAGTTTGGCGGGAGATTGTGAAAGCACCAAGATATGCTGCTTTGGGAGATATGAGGTGACCTCTTGGGACATGAAGGGGTAGATATTATTTAATTTTTTAAATATCATTTCAAAATTTCATTTTAATTAAACAATACGAAATTTAAAACCTTAAATCTCAAATTGAAGAATTCTAAAGGCAAACCTTCACTCTCAATTTTTTTTTATAAATTTTAAATTGAACATTTATTAAGTTTTTTAACAATTTCAAACATTCATAAATGGTCTATATTTAGCATAATTTATTTATATTAGTCTTTGATTACCATCGTAACATTTCCGGTAACGCAAGTAGGGAATCTTCTACCAACTTGCATTCGTTATGACAACTTTTCGTGTATATTATTTAACCTTTTTTAATATTTCTTTCTTACACTCTCTAGTTTCTGAATATCGATATTAAATAGAGGCTTCAGGAATCCAAAAAGAAATTTTACAATGTATATACAAATTCAAAACTATGTTTCAATTTCCCCCGGTAAATTAAAACTTACATCTAATATTAAAAAATTAGATGAATATACGTAAAACCTAAGCTTAACATATAACATTTATTGTATAATTTTTCTTTGTACTTCACCCGCCATCTTCTCCTACTTCATTTTTAGGAACATCTTTTGAAAGCATTCGGCCATTCGCAAAGGCTCCTCATAGAAAGTGCAACATTAGAGGAAGATAACCAAGAAGCTCAATGATAACAACTGATACCCTAAATAAGAGAGAAACAAATTTCAAGAAAGTGAAACTCAAATTCACCAGTGACAAAGTGTCCCAGTAAACAATGCGGCATCGAAATGTCATCATCTGGATAAAAGGCTTTTCTTGAAATGAATTCTAAAATAGAGGTAGAATCCGCTATCTGACATCGTTTTGGCTTCGATTCGAAGATGCCGTGCACCACTAGACGGCATCGACAATACGTGTATTTCGAGATGAAAAGTAACAAATTATGCGTCGAATAGACTTTAATAAAAAGAAGCAAATCTTTGCTACTACCATAGGGAATCTGTATCGAACCGACGCCCGATTATATATCTAATATGCTTCTAAACGATATCCACTCGATATCCAATAAGCAAATAAATTCAAAAATTTATATTGAATCTTTAAATTTATTGCATATACTTTACTTAGATTAAGTACATATCAATTTAATTAGTGTTATATACAAATTAAAAGATAAGAAATAAAGTGATGTGTCCGGGTATCGATCCTGCATTCAGATAACCTGCGGTCAGGTACATGTACCTTGGCACTGTGCCACCGTAGATGCATTTTATCAAAAAAAATTATGATATTAAACGACTTGGAGATACTTTGAGATATTTTTAGTGAATATTACTATATAGACAAACACTGCTTTTATACCCAAAATCACAACTTATTCTTATTACAAATTGTCAAATTAAATAAAATGTAACTCCTTAAAAATTTCATTTTCTATGAGTTCAAATTAAAGAAAATGTTTTGAGGCCACGACTTAGCTAAATAAAGATGAAAGTTCTGTGATGAAATTTTAATGAATTAATTAAAATTTGACCATAGATTAACCCTCACTCAGTATATATAGGTGAGTAATTAGTTCACTCGATTAATGAAGGACCTGAGTTATGAAATGCACTGCGGAGTTATGAAGTATTTTCAAATTTTCAAGTATAGAAAACGATACACGTCATGAATTTCGTACTAGTTCTCACTCAAAGACCGTAATTTTGTCCAAGATTTTAATCATAGAAAACAATCAGTGTCCCTGAGCTATGGAGTTGCACTGAGTTATGAAGAAACAAAAATTTAATAACTCAGAAGTTTCACTGTATTTTCATACGACTATAACAGACGACAGAAAATATGAGACTCATAACAGCTTTTCTATAACTTTTTACACGCATAAAATACACATCGTTTTTTATACCTAGATTTATGCATCGTTTTCATAGAAAAATATCTCTCTATCGATTTCGTTACTATATTTCAATGTAATTAATAAATTTAGATATCCGCTGTTCCAGCATTGAATTCGACATAAGAAGATATCGAATTGATAGATCGTTGTTTATAGGGGTAGGCTAACGATGGAAATTGACGCTCTATAATCTAGTCGGAAGACATCGGTGATGAAGCCTTTTGTGATTTTTTGTAATCTCAAAAGAGTTTTGGTCAATTTTAAGGATACAGTATTAGAAGCTTTGCTGTTATGCATTTACTTGAGTATTAAATGAACTTATTATACCTAATACCTAGATGACATTCAAAACAAATAGTGTACATTCTTTTTCTTTAGACTGAAAATTAGCAAGTCTGACGTAACAATTTAAAGGGTATTGTACGTAGAGTTTTCCATATACATATCTTTAAAACCATATAAAATTAAAAATATGTTACTTATCAAATTACATGTAGTTTGCAGAAAAATGATAAGAAACATTACCCTCATTGATAGAAGCAATAAATAATTTGCTTGGAGGAGACCTTTAATTCCTTATTTTGGGGTCACGTGACGGGGAATCGGACGTCAGACGTCAGTTACATTGAGTAATGATATAAATGAAACCAAATAAGGTTTCAACTCTATGATCCTGGATGGCCATGAGAAGCCATTAACCCATTACTCATCAAGATACTGGACTGGATACATAAATATAAATTGTCACAAAATTTTTTCCGACTGTTAGCAAAATATGTTTTATGTAGAATGCCAATTTGGGTTTTAATTTTACATCGCACTGCCACTGTTTGGTAGTTTACTAGTTGGGTCCACGATATAATAATAATTATATCATGGTTGTGTCTGTCCCAGTACACTCTTCATATTGCTGACATGAGTGTCATCAAGGTGAAGATGTGAAAGAGAACCTGGTAGTTGTGTCTGTCACATATATATTTTTTGTTTTCCTATATTGTTATGAAATTTTGATCAGTCAAACATCAAATAACTATCTTACCACTTTTTGATGGAATTCTGCATACTTTTTAATATTGTTTTAAACCTAGAAGTTTCCAGACAGAACGGAATAACCATCTTGGAGACTCGGACTTGGTTAATATCCAACAACCAACAGCTGCCTTTAGGTGGACCGTGGTCTTAATTCAAATTGCAAAGCCACCTAAGGCAAAATGATGGCACAAGTTCACAACTTCATGCATCTTTTGCAGACTGGTATATTTACTATATTACCTTCTGAAATATACGAGAACCAATAGAGAAGATAATGAACACAGAACAATAGGTCCAGACTGCAGGAACTGGTAAAGTGTTCTCCAAGAAATCCTCCATTTTGGCTTCTGTTCTCAGTAAAATACATGTAAATATAGGAGGAAATTAAGGATTGTTCGCTCAGAAAATGTTAAAAATGTCCCATATTCTGCAGACTGGCAATAGGTAAATGGGATTGTAAGTTGTAACCCAGAGTGGAATAATAACTCATTTCAGATTGACTAGTAACTCTGTTAGGAATTTAGAATGAACAAAAATTACTCATTTTAACCCTAAAAAATGCAGAAATCAGCAAATTATTTTATAAATTCCAACTCCGCAGTGAAAACTGATGTAAAATAAGTCATTTATGCTTCACAATTGGGCTTGTTGTGATGATAAACATCACTAATGGGAATGCATGAAGTTAGGAGTAACTCTGTTAGAATTTATGTTTTCCAGTCTGGGTTGTAACTTATTTTTAAATGCGTAGCGGCAGACGCCGCCAGACGGCAGTGCTTCTTCTTTTTGATTTTGCCATCATTTTGGTGGCTTTGAAGTTTGAATTAAGACCACGGTCCACGGTCCAGGTCCACTCCACGAAATACAGTCTGCCATGTTTTAAAATGTGGCAGGAAAGTCACCATTTTTGTGAGAAAATGGATCCAAGTCGCCACATTTAAGATACTTTAAAGGAGGAATTTGGCTTCCTAAGTTCCTAGTGAAGATTTTACACTTGAAAACATCCTAAACCTAATGCTTCATGTCTGATGCAAGTGTACCTCTTGAAACTATTTTAGAAGTGATTTACTTGTTATTTACAGGTTTTCCAACTTATTTAACCCCTCAAAAGTCGCCAATATACTGGCGACTTTGTCCATACTTTAAAACATAACATGGACAGTCTGGCTGCGGCACAACTGTTGTGCCAGACTGTATTTCGTGGTAAATTCCACCGACCAACTTGTCGCCTGTCGGTGAAATTTTTTCCCTTTTAAAATGATATTCTTGCAACTGAAAAGTTGGTGGATTTTTACTTTTTAGCTATTTATTCCTATGTTACCATTAATTTTTGAAATTTGTTGGAAAAATGGGTAAAATGTTGGTGGATCAGCATGGTGCTTTTTTTAGCTTTTTGAAAAAGTCAGTGGAATTTTGTGCACCAAATAGCAAATTCAGACTGGAAGTTGTGAAGTTTATCCTGCGCCAGTCTGCCTCTGCCAGTCTGTATTTCGTGGTAAATTCTACCGACATGTCGGTGGAATTTTTTCCCTTTGAAAATAATATTCTGGCAAAGTCGGTGGATTTTTAGCTATTTATTCCTATGTTACCATTAATTTTTGGTGGAAAAATGGATAAAATGTTGGTGGATCAGTCAAATTACTAGAAATTTATGCTGGATATTTTCAGCTTTTTCAAAAAGTCAGAGGAATTTTGTGCACCAAATACAGACTGGCCAGTCTGCAAAGCTGCCAAAGCATGCACAATCAGTCTCCAGATATTTAATTTTTGAGGCAATTTGTCTCCAAAGATTTTCAAATTTCTCTCCAAAATAACCAAATATCTCTCCACTAATTACATGTAAACATAGGAATTAATTAATTAATTGTCGCCGAATAATTCAGGAGACTAATTTCAAGGCCTCAATAGTCGTCGGATAAACTTCACAACTTCATGCATCTTTTGCAGACTGGATCCTGCGTCTTTTGAGGCCTTGAATTTAGTCTCCTGAATTATGATCCCAGACTGCAGGAACTGGTAAACTGAATTTACTGTTCTCCATGAAATCCTTTATTTTGGCTTCTGTTCTCAGTAAAATACATGTAAATATAGGAGGAAATTAGGAATTGTTCGCACAGAAGATGTTTAAAATGTCCCATATTCTGCAGACTGAGAATTATCTGGCGACAATTTCCTAATTAGCTAATTCCTATGTTTACATTAGGTTTTTTCATATTGGCCACTTTGCTTTGCCATTAAAATAGCAAGTTTGAACATGCTTTATTTTCTGGATGCATAATAATATTGTTGGGAGGCCATGTTCCCGAACATTAGAGTTGTAATTAAGAATTGATCTATTGTAGGCTGAAGTTAATAAATACTATTGTTGATTGTTGTTTTATTGAACTATTCCTTGTTAGGTGAAAACTATTGTAGTAGATAGATGATGCAAGTAAAATCTTTCGATTGCTTCAATTTATTAGATGTCAACATAATCATAAACCAGGCTGCAACAAATGAAATAATCTAATTTAATAACACATCCTATTACAAATATATGAATCATAAATAAACTATCTAAAAAGAGTATTCTTACCCTGGTCTTGATAAATGCTAGAGAGTAGACACTTCACTCCTTAAACTGTTAAACACTTTTAATAATAGCTACAACAACAACTTATCATACCTAAGTCTCTGAAAAATACTACACAATTATTATCACTAGTTGAGCACAAATTAAAGTTAAATCCAAGCACATTACTTAGGTGCACACTGTATCACTTCTAGATTAAGACTGACTCTGACTTTGACATTTCCCATGAAGTAAACTATGTTCTATATTTCTTAAATTTCAGATTTACAATTTATGCTATTTACATTTTTAATAATGCTATTTTTTAATTACAGATTTACATTTTTAATAATACTATTTTTTAATTACAGATTTATATTTTTAATAATACTATTTTTTAATTACAGATTTATATTTTTAATAATACTATTTTTTAATTACAGATTTATATTTTTAATAATGCTATTTTATATAACTTTCAGATTTATTAAATTATCACCCTAAACCTTTGATATCCTCTAACAATATCACATCTGAAAGACTGAACCAAAGTACAAACAGTAACAGCCAAGTAAAATAGTATGGCTCTTAACTCTCCAAGGGCAAGAGAACAAATTCTTACCAAAATATTGAAAATAACATTGTAAGCATAGGAGTAAATTAGATATTTCTCGTCATTTGCAATTAAAGTGCTCAAAATAACAGTTACAAACTCGTCGTCAAAACTCAAAAGGGCGAGTTTGTACATGCTTTATAATAGCCTTTATTACCTGGGTAGTTTTTACCAGACCATGTTTTAAAGTATTGGTGACTTTTGAGGGGTCAAATAAGTTAGAAAACCTGTAAATAACAAGTAAATCACTCCTAAAATAGTCTCAAGGGACCACTCTGCATAATGATAAGTGTCTCTTCTCCCGCAGAGATTTTAATTTGAGAGACAGTTACTCTTTGACTCTCAGCAGCAAATTCAGAAGCCCCAGCAGATAAATTAATGGTAACATAGGAATTAATTCAAAATCTCCAGCAGGCCGCAGCTAATTTAATGGTAACATGTTAGTCAGTTAGCTAGTTACAATAGTAGCTAAATGAAAAGGTAAAAACAGAAAATAAACCTTTGACCTGTTTCTACATACAGCAAAACTGGTTCTTAAAACTTTCAAGTGATTGATTCAATCCTGATTATAATATATGTATAGCTAAATACCAACTTTCCCCTCCCCAAAACATTTTGAAGAATTACAATCATGGTTGTAACTAACAACTTAATGATTAATTATTATTTCTCAGAATTTTTTTCCTAAGCTACTCGAGTCAATACCTACATAATGGATCCCAAAGTTGGGATATTTTACCCCTGCTCAAAATGTGAGGGTCCAATTCAGCTGGACCCTACCTTTGCTCATCTCTCAGAACTCGCTAAAGCAGAGTTAGGATGTAAGTATGGCTTCAGTTGCTTTCCATGAATAATAGCTACTACTAGATATATGAAAATAGTAAATTTGTTCAGGTAATTTTGAATTAATTTTTTGATAAACTATATTTTAAGAAAAAATCGTATTTTTAAACCTTTTGATAGTAGGTGAAATTACAACCTTAAAATAATTCTCATTTTATTAGAGAATTTCTTTTTTGTTATTAAGCCCCTAAAAAATGCCTTTTTTATTTGACAATATTGATTTCCATGAAGAAACATCACATTGCCAGAAACTCGATAAAATTGACTATCTTAATTTGTTGTTCTAGTGCCGGTGTTCCAAGGAAGTGTTTTTGAGGACAGCAGTTGGGAGGCAGCCTCTTCAAACAATAAGTTTGTAGCTCCACTAACTCTCTCTTCAGACTCTACTAGTGATATGTGTCTGGTAAAGGAAAGTGCAGAGTGAGTACAGTGCACTTATTTAGAAAATTATTGGGTAAAACTGCCTCAGTTGTGAATGAATAGTTAAAAACTATTAAATATATTTTCTTTGTTGAGAAAAGGCTATTTTCTTAAGAAGTGTATAAATTTAATTCATTTATAATAATTCAAATTTTTTGTGATGCTATTTAATTTTATTTATTCAAAATTATATTTATTATTTATTTTGCATCTTGTAACTGCAACTGTACCTTGTATTTATATTATTACTAGTAATTGAATTGGGAGTTATTGTTGACTAGTAACTTTGATATAGTATACCAAACTAGTGTACTTTCCCGTTAAAAATAACGGGTCATCATCAATACCAATTTATTTCCCGTTATTATGTTACTTTTAATGAATTTAATTAAAATTAAATTATCTGCATAGTCTACTTTATTATATAGATGAAATACATTTAAAAATTGAATAAAAACAAGGAATTTAAATACCAAGTCAATATATTCCCGTGTGTATCATAGTTACATTCTTCATGTTTAATACCCATAGTGTAAAAGCGGACACCAAATAAATAAATAAATTAATTAATTAATAAACACACTAAGGAAATTACCCATTTATCAGACTCAATGAACAATCAAGTAGTTAATTCTCTAATTGAACAATAATTGATAGATAATTGGTCATAATTTTGAAATAGATTTGTGATAGTTAAAATATAGTCATTGTGTAGCTAAGAAGAGTAATCCTTATGAAAAATGTAATGAAATAATAAAACATTAAGTTGATGCTCAATTGAATTTTGAATTCTAACTGATTTATACTGACTAGGGTGATTTCTCAGGTTATGGGACACATCCACATTTTCGATCATAGCTATAAGAAAAAGCTTGTAAAAATTATTAATTAACTTTTATTTCAATTAGTATCTCTGATACTGATTGGTATCTTATGCTCTTATTGTTGAAATTTTAGTTAAATGTATTACACACTCGTTATATGTTTAATATTAATTTCCTGTTAGACTAGCTCAGCTATATTAAATTACCTATTGTTTAAATAACCATGTATTACTTTTAATGAGGAACGGACGTAAGGTCTAAAGTCTAACACACTTCCGTCGAGTGTTAAATACCCCTGTTTGTAGAACCAGAAGGCAGTCTGTCTTTAACATTACACAGAGAGAGATGTGATTCACTCATCTCTCTATATAGACTTCTAATTGTATAACATATTTACTCTTTACATAAATTTTTATCACCACTCATGTGTGATGAAGAGCCTGAATCTATTATCCAAATATTACTGTCGGCATATTTGTTACAAAGAGTGATATCATTAGCATACATTGTGTGATTTAGTTCTATATGACTTACATTTACAACATTTGGCTGGTTTTGAGTTCTGTTAGTTTGAGAAGATCGTTTAAATTTAAAGCAGTCTTTCTTCAGGTGTCCCATCTTTTTGCAAAAATGACAAATGATGGACTGTTTATTTACTCCAGCATAATTCTGAGTATTGGATAATGCTAATGCATTATTGGATTTAATACTCAACTTTTCAGCTTCTCTCCGGAGTGTGTCAGCTACGGTAATCCAGTTAGGGATGTCTGTCTGAGCTTCAAGTGCGGTGACAAGCACTTCAAACGGCTCTGGTAGAGAAGAAAGGAGACAAATAACTTTATCCTCTTCACTGATCACTTGATTTAACAAGGCAAGCTCTTGAAAAACTTCAGTTAGTTCTTTCAAATGAAAGTCGAGTAGTTCGGGAGACTTCAATTTTAAATTGTAGAGCTTTTTCTTCAGTCGAAATTTGTTCGCCCACGTGTTATTTTGAAACGTTTCTTGAAGGGTGGTCCAGACAGTGTGTGGATCCGTGGGTTGTCCAACTAAGTACAATTGATCCGGTGAAATAGATAGTACTATATCTGCCAGAGCCTTATTATAATTATTAGCATAGGCATTCTTCACATCCGTTGAAGCTGAATCAATTGGAACTGGTTTAGATCCATCAGCAAAATCCATCAGTTTCTCTCGTAACCTAATTCTAACACTTATGTGATCGAAAATGTAGAACTGTGCAATTATTTGGAACTTACCCTCTAATACACTATTCTCTTCAGCTCCGATGACAAACACAAAAATTCACCAAACGGTTTTACAGTCCTGGGCTGCCCAACAAACTTCGATGAAATACCCACAAATGTTAAGGTGAGAGAATTTTTTTGAGAGTAATTCTATTTCAATTAAATTTAATTTTTAATATAGCTAACTATAATGAGCAGAATATATAGTTTTTACGAAGTAACCCATATGCTAAATTCCGAGTTGTTGAATGATTTCACATTTTCAGATACATAACTATGAAAAACATGTATAATAATTTAAAATTACCTTTAGTTTTAATTGCTATCCTTGATACTTGTAGGTATCATTGATGAAATTAATTTAACAATAATTTTACATTCTTTCTGAAGTGTCCAAGAATGTGAAATCGTCCGATAATTCTAAATTTTCCCTTGTTAGTAACTTTTTCTTTAAAGACACTATTTTTCCATTAATAACAACTTCCTGTTTTCAGATCATTAGGGACCTGCTGGAGCTGGCAAGTAAGAACAGTGAAGTAGATCACCCGATGTGTGAAGAGTGTACGGAGACTCTCTTAAAGCAAGTGGAGAAGAACCTGGACTTTGTGTCGGAAAAGGCAGATTCCTACTCCTGGCTACTGAAGGACTTCAATGAGAACCCTGTGATGGATGCTAGGAGATTTGAAGAAGAGTTATCGCAGGTGAATTTTGTTTTGGTGAACCTCTTTCCAATATTTGACTTGTGTTTGAATGAATACGTTAGTTAGTGACATTCTTCTCCTTTAGGTATTTTATCAACACGATCCCCGAGTATTGACCTCTCTCAATTCTTCATCTTACCTATCTTAATTGTTCATCTTACCTCTATTAATTGTTCATCTTACCTATCTTAATTGTTCATCTTACCTATCTTAATTGTTCATCTTACCTCTATTAATTGTTCATCTTACCTCTATTAATTGTTCATCTTACCTCTATTAATTGTTCATCTTACACATCTTAATTGTTCATCTTACCTCTCTTAATTCTTCATCTTACCTATCTTAATTGTTCATCTTACCTCTATTAATTGTTCATCTTACCTATCTTAATTGTTCATCTTACCTATCTTAATTGTTCATCTTACCTCTATTAATTGTTCATCTTACCTCTATTAATTGTTCATCTTACCTCTATTAATTGTTCATCTTACACATCTTAATTGTTCATCTTACCTCTCTTAATTGTTCATCTTACCTCTATTAATTGTTCATCTTACCTCTATTAATTGTTCATCTTACCTCTATTAATTGTTCATCTTACCTATCTTAATTGTTCATCTTACCTATCTTAATTGTTCATCTTACCTCTATTAATTGTTCATCTTACCTCTCTTAATTGTTCATCTTACCTCTATTAATTGTTCATCTTACCTATCTTAATTGTTCATCTTACCTATCTTAATTCTTCATCTTACCTATCTTAATTGTTCATCTTACCTCTATTAATTGTTCATCTTACCTATCTTAATTGTTCATCTTACCTATCTTAATTGTTCATCTTACCTCTATTAATTGTTCATCTTACCTCTATTAATTGTTCATCTTACCTCTATTAATTGTTCATCTTACACATCTTAATTGTTCATCTTACCTCTCTTAATTGTTCATCTTACCTCTATTAATTGTTCATCTTACCTCTATTAATTGTTCATCTTACCTCTATTAATTGTTCATCTTACCTCTATTAATTGTTCATCTTACCTATCTTAATTGTTCATCTTACCTCTCTTAATTGTTCATCTTACCTCTATTAATTGTTCATCTTACCTCTCTTAATTGTTCATCTTACCTATCTTAATTGTTCATCTTACCTCTATTAATTGTTCATCTTACCTCTCTTAATTGTTCATCTTTCCTCTCTTAATTGTTCATCTTACCTCTCTTAATTGTTCATCTTACCTCTATTAATTGTTCATCTTACCTCTATTAATTGTTCATCTTACCTCTATTAATTGTTCATCTTACCTCTATTAATTGTTCATCTTACCTCTATTAATTGTTCATCTTACCTCTATTAATTGTTCATCTTACCTCTCTTAATTGATTATCTCACATCTATTAATTGATTATCTCACCTCTAGGTATTAATTCATTACCTCTTCTTCCACAGCTAGAGCAAGAGGAGGCAGAACTGCTGGCGGAGTTGGAGAAGTGTCTGCAGGAGCAGGAGGAGGCAAAGGCTACACTGGAGGAGAAGCAGAAAGAGGCTCACAAATTAGGTGAGTTGCTATGTAGCTAAAGACTGGCTATTAAATGCTACCCTCTTGGTTAGTAGTGAAAGTGACGAAATATAGGGCAGTTACACATCTTCGGTCTTATTAGAAAAGACTATAGCTAATAATAATTAGTTTATCTTAATTGGTATCCATGATTCCTATAGGTATCATGGATACCAATTATTATTCTATCATTCTTTCGTGTAGCCATGACCGAAGATGTGAAACTGACCGATATTTCGTAACTTACCCTACTTGACAGTTCACTCAGGTACCAGATGAAGAAACATTGCTTCTTTTATTGTGAGTGTATCCTTAGAATAGCTTTTCTACATCCATGAGCATTGTTATCGACTGGTGGAGCCAATTTGCTCTCTGACCGATTCTCTAAAGTTCTCTTCATTTTTTCCTCTCTAAAAAATTAAGTGTTAGCCACATTGAGTGTTAACAGTGTTAGCCACATTGAGTGTTAACAGTGTTAGCCACATTGAGTGTTAACAGTGTTAGCCACATTGAGTGTTAACAGTGTTAGCCACATTGAGTGTTAACAGTGTTTGCCACATTGAGTGTTAACAGTGTTTGCCACATTGAGTGTTAACAGTGTTTGCCACATTGAGTGTTAACAGTGTTAGCCACATTGAGTGTTAACAGTGTTAGCCACATTGAGTGTTAACAGTGTTAGCCACATTGAGTGTTAACAGTGTTAGCCACATTGAGTGTTAACAGTGTTAGCCACATTGAGTGTTAACAGTGTTAACCACATTGAGTGTTAACAGTGTTAGCCACATTGAGTGTTAACAGTGTTAGCCTCATTGAGTGTTAACAGTGTTAGCCTCATTGAGTGTTAACAGTGTTAGCCACACTGAGTGTTAACAGTGTTAGCCACACTGAGTGTTAACAGTGTTAGCCACACTGAGTGTTAACAGTGTTGTTTATTTTTCAGCTGATGAAGAGGAGAGGTGTAGAGTTGAGATTTGCAAACAGAGGGAGATGTGGTGTGCGGCAGAAGAAGAGAGAATAAGGTGAGGACTGTAGCTAGCTAATGGAGCCAGTAGATACTGTTGTTATGGTTGCTCTTGTTGTTATGGTTGCTCTTGTTGTTATGGTTGCTATTGTGGTTATGGTTGCTATTGTTGTTATGGTTGCTATTGTTGTTATGGTTGCTATTGTTGTTATGGTTGCTCTTGTTGTTATGGTTGCTACTGTTGTTATGGTTGCTACTGTTGTTATGGTTTCTATTGTTGAAGTTAAGAGTAACTAGCAACTGTTCCGTCATAGCCTATTTAACGTGCTGCACATTATACTGTAGGTACTCTTTTTCTTGATATCAAACCAGATCTTTGGTCTAAAGTAACATATAGACTCTAATTCAACAGTATGAGTGAACCATTGTGTCCTTTGTACGTCATAGGTAGCTAGGTAGCTAATTTCTGTAGAGCATAATCTGATCAATTTACTAAACGTTTGACAGCATTTGGACATTTTGGTAACTACTGTTTATTAGGTGCCAACAATCTATTTTTATCTATGGTTTTTTTATATTTTGTTCATATATTTAATATTGTTCTGCCCACAGTTGTTATAACAACAAACAACATTGCAAACTGCAGCTGGAAAAACTCAAACAGACGAACATTTTCAACCTGGCATTCCATATCTGGATGAACGATCATCTCTGCACCATCAACAATTTTAGACTGGGAAGACTGCCTACAGTTGCCGTGAGAATAACCTTAATTGTACCTAGTTAGGGGAAACCATTGTAGCTATTTGAAATGAAACATAGCTATAGCTGCTAGCTAACCCAGGTAAAATATTGTTGCTGAGTCACTATAAATTAACTAAGTACAAATAAGTTTTACTTTCATTGTTATCAATGACAAACTGAAGTAACAAACCTGTGAGTCACGAAACTCATTAGTGTCTTGGCCCAATCCTTATGAAGTTTTAGCCTTCAGTGCCTTCAAACTTTGTTCATGTTTAGAATGACTCTGTCTTGATCGATTTAGCACATTCATACCTTTCTAGAGTCCTCCATTGTGTGCATTTAGCCATGGTTAAATTTATATACCTGATCAAAAATATTCCATTTAAAATGAATTGTAAAGCTAAATATTGATTATCCTGTATAAAAGTAAGCATAGAGTAATTTAGTGGAGAATACTGTGTAGCTATCCTACCTACCGATAGCGTATCCTACCTACCGATAGCGTATCCTACCTACCGATAGCGTATCCTACCTACCGATAGCGTATCCTACCTACCGATAGCGTATCCTACCTACCGATAGCGTATCCTACCTACCGATAGCGTATCCTACCTACCGATAGCGTATCCTACCTACCGATAGCGTATCCTACCTACCGATAGCGTATCCTACCTACCGATAGCGTATCCTACCTACCGATAGCGTATCCTACCTACCGATAGCGTATCCTACCTACCGATAGCGTATCCTACCTACCGATAGCGTATTCCTACCTACCGATAGCGTATCCTACCTACCGATAGCGTATCCTACCTACCGATAGCGTATCCTACCTACCGATAGCGTATCCTACCTACCGATAGCGTATCCTACCTACCGATAGCGTATCCTACCTACCGATAGCGTATCCTACCTACCGATAGCGTATCCTACCTACCGATAGCAAATCCTACCTACCGATAGTTATCCATTACACCACCTCTTCCATCAGGTATCCCACCAAGAAATTAACGCTGCCATGGGTCAAATATCTCTGCTCCTAGTCTCTATGGCTAGGAAGTGTGACGTCACTTTCACCAAATACAAAATAATACCTTACGGAAACCACTCGTACCTAGAGGTAAGAATTTGTTCTCTGTTATTTCTAAACGGCATAGAACTTATCACAGAATTGTGAGATTTATTCTATGAGTCAATTGTTTAATGTTTTTTTTTATAATAGCTACAGGGAAACTTCTGAGTTATAAAATATTTATTTTCTTCATAACTCAGAGCCACTTCATATCTCGAGTGCACTAGATAGTTTTCTATGATTAAAATCATAGAAAACTATGGTCATTGAGGGACAACTATGACGCAATTTTTGACTTTTATCGTTTTCTATAGTTTAAACATAGAAAACTACTTCATAACTCAAGAGTATTTCATAATTTAGCTATTTTAATTAAATTGCTTTTTATATCTGTGTTTTATTTTTTCACCAGTCGAAGGTCGACTCTCGCGTTCTACCACTTTACGACAACAAGAAACTCTCTCAGATGTTCGATAATAGTTTCGACCTGGCTTTGGAGGGCTTCCTCGAATGTTTCCTAGAGTTTGTAGACCAGATGTCACTACGCACAGACAAACCCATGAACCTCCCCTACCCCATCATACTGAAGAAGGCGTACCTGGAGGAGAGCAAGGGGGGACTGAAGTACTCTCTGAGGTGTGTATGATTGGGGGTCTAAAGGACCGTACACACGTAGGGTTTTTGAAGTCTTTCCACCAGACTTTTTGCTAAGCTCCTCCTACTTGTTCCACGAGAATATAAGAAAAAACGATATAATTATTATCTATTTTAGTTGGTATCCATGATACCTGCAGGTATCATGGATACCAACTAAATTTACTGATAGCTTTTACCAAATGAATTTTATTTCCCTGACACTCTCAGCTAATTATATTTTTCATTTCAGAACTAATTTCAATCCAGACGAGATGTGGACGAAGGCTCTCAAGTTCCTCCTGACCAATTTAAAGTGGGCATTAACGTGGGTATCTGCCTACGAGCCACCCAAACCTAGTAAACACTAGGGGCAAATACTCTATTGTCGTGCGCAAGATGTTATCGTTCTATCATGGTGGAAATTGAAAGATAAAAAGCCTGTCTGTATTCTGACTAACGTTAAAAAGACGTCTGACTTTGAAATTAAATATTTAAGGATAGGTCAGTAAACTTATACCTATTTTATTAGAATTAGGGTATGTTCTTAGTTATCGAACAGTTCCACATTTTCGATCGTACATGATAAAGAATATAGCTAATAATAATTATTTACCTTTTTACTTTAATTGGTATCCATGATACCTGCAGGTATCATGGATACCAATTAAAGTAACTACTTAAAATGTTCAAGTTATATATTCATCTTGTACTATCGACTATGTGGATCCGTCCGAAAACTCGTAACTTACCCTATATGACCACTAGTGATAACTAGCTATAATTTAGATTATGTATCTATACCAACTCACTATAATTTTCCTGCTTTGCAAGTATTAGTGAATTAGCTTGACTGGTACACCGCTTGATCAGGTATCTAGAAAGTCTCAACCCGTACACGGCTGCTCGCAACCTGCCTGTAAGATTTCTGTCCCAATATAAGGCCACCCTCCATGTATGGGTTAAAAGATTCTTACTCAATAACCTCTTAATAATATCTAGGAAGTGTCTAGTCTTACAATCCATGCATTATGTTGGCATTCGTTAGTTTAAAGTAACAATTACCAGATGTCAGTGTTTACTGCAGATGAAAATTTTGAAAGGTTAAAATATTGACATCAAAATATTAAAGTGAATTCATTCATTGCATTTGGATAGGATATATTTATTATGTAACCCCTTTTATTTTAATTGGTATCCATGATACTTGCAGGTATTATGGATACTCGTTATTTCAATTGGTATCCATGGTACCTGCAGGTATCATGGATACTCGTTATTTCAATTGGTATCCATGGTACCTGCAGGTATCATGGATACTCGTTATTTTAATAATTTTTCTTGATCTTTCCACAGTATATTTTAATATTTTGATGTTTTTAAATAATTACATATTTAAATTTTCCTCTGGTTTTCATTTCGTATCTGGAAATTGTTACCGTGCAATTTTCATGCGTTTCTTATTTTATATTCTAAACTTTAATTATATAATAAGGCATCTAAATAAAGGTACATGTAATTGTTATACACGAGCACCATATACTATTTTACTGCTCTGGTCAAACTCAGCCTTTGTACCTACCTACTGTAATTTCTTAGCTCTAGAAACTGATTATAGATTTATTTATTGTATTCTATTTATAAATAATAACCAGTAATGATGATATTTTTCATTGGACCATACAACAAACTAGCGGATACAACAAACTTCATCGCGGCCATCTTTGTAAAGTTTCAGACTTTGAGTTTCATCAGTAATAGATAGGTTATGAATTACTTCAAACCCCCATATCTCTAAAAGTAGTAGGTTCTAAAAAACTAGTTATGATTTTTGGATTCTATCGACAAAAATGGTTAAATTTTCGACTTGTATCGACAAAAATAGAGCAAATAACAATATGAAATAATTTGGTGGTTTGTCCCAAACAGGAAAGATCTTTATTTTATATTAAACTTCTACTGATAAAAATATTGTCACCTGAAGTAAGAAATTTTGTCGAATCCTATTATAAAAATGCGTACCTTTTGTACCCAAGGAGAAAATAGCAAATGACACAAATTTGATTGTTATCAACAAATTGTATTAGAAAAGAAATAAACAGTAACAAGAGGGTCACGTCTCTGTACCTGACACCCACAGTACTCTGATAGTGAGTGTAGGTCATACCGTCAAATTTCTAAAGGTCATATTGTTTCATGATCTAGTGGAAGTTACGAATTATAGGTCAGTTTCACATCTTGGGTCATATAAGAAAAAACGATATAATAGCTGTTATTCTAATTGGTATCCATGGTACCTGCTGGTATCATGGGTACCATAAAAATAAACTATTATTATATATTTTTTTTATGACCGAAAATGTGAAACTGACCTATAATTCGTAACTTCCACTAGATCATGAAACAATATGACCTTTAAAAAGTTGACGGTATGACCTACACCCACTATCAGAGTACTGTGGGTGTCAGGTACAGTGACATTAGATGTTGAGATTCAGTTTGGTGGGCTGATGAATGTTTTCTTCACGAAGATGAAGTCATTGGCCAGACTTCCCAAAGCCGTGACTTCAGAGTGTACCCAGTAGCCTTTTCCTTCCATGAACTTCCTGAGGTCTTCTTTGCCCTCTGGTACATGCGCAAACTCAACCGATAGTACCTGTGGATGGAAATGCAGTAGGTAAAAAACCTACACCCACTGAAAACGTCCTAAACTTTTTGATATCAAAACTAATTTCAATAAACTTAACAGATATGAATGCGGTTAGATATTGGGTATACAAATATCGAATTATTATAAGATTTGACTTTGGTGGTCTTGCTCTTTCTTTTCTGACTGTTTCTTTCAGTCCCTTGTTTTTAATTTCCTTTTGACGTCAGACATATGGCCTTTGGTTCCGAAGCAGACTTTGAACCCTCATTTAATTAATTTTAATATGGGAAATATATGTATTGTGTAATAGGTAACCTGGTTAATTAATTGGAGAACTTGGTTATGGGAAACATAGTTAATGAGTAAAATGATAAATGGATAAGATGATAAATGGATATGATGGTTAATGCGTAAGGCAATTTGGTTATGGGTAACATGCGTAATTGTTATTCTACTTCACCAATCTATTTATTTAAATAGTTCTCACCTTGATGTCAACCAAATCCCATGGAACAGTTTTCAGTACATCCAGTTCGAATCCCTCTACGTCGAGACTGAAGTAGTCTACCGTAGTCTGGTCCAGTGCCAGCAGTAGAGAGTAGATGGGTAGGCACTGTACTTCTATAGTACCGTGGGGGTGACTGGAGTCCTTATTCTCTGAGTATATTTTTCCTATATTGAATTGTGGATGGTAGAGAACCTGTATAGAAGGTATCGAAATTGAAATACGTTCAGGTATACTTATTTGATTATAAAGATAGCAGAGTGTATAGTTAAATAGCGTAATGAAAGATAGTCTGTATGCATAATAAATAAATTTATATATTACTGTTAAAGGTCCTCTCCAGGCTCCGGGAAAATATTAGTTTATTACATAATATTATAGAACTAAGGTTTACGATCATTATTCCGCAAACCGCATACAATTCGGTTCAGTATATATTTTATTATTTTCTTTTAAAGTTTTATAATACTCTGTGAGCAACAATCGAGCGAATCTCCAACATGACGCTGAGAAAGAAGATTGTACCTACACTCTTTGTTTTGATTGTAAAAACAATGCGTGTTTGGTCTTCATTTAAGATATTAATTGTTTCCTAAAGTATATAAAAGTTTCTATAATTAGTTTATCCGATTTTATACCTTTACACGAATATTAAATAGATTTATTAAACCTAATACCTAGTTGACAATCAAAACAAATGTTGTACATTCTTCTTCTTCTTCTTCTTCTTCTGACTGAAAATCAGAAAGTCGGGAGTAAAATTGGTTTTGAAGAGTTTCGATTACAAGACAGGTAAAAAGCATATAAAATTAAAAATATGCTATCAAATTTGATGGGGTTTGCAGCAAAATGATAAGAAACATTAGCCTTGTTGATTTAAGCAATAAAAAAAATTTGCTTGGAGAGGACCTTTAAGGAATTTTCTTGATTATGAAATACATCGTTTAAAGGAAAAATGAAACTTAACAAGTACTTTGTAATTGAATAGATAAAAAATACAATGACATTTTGATCACCAACAATGTACTATTTCCCACCTTATTTGCATAAGGTTTAGTACTGAGGCATACACCACTAGACCAAGCCCTCCTGTTCTTCCGTAAGACCAGGCGATAGTTAGAGGGGTCTGCCTCCACCAGTAGACCCCTCCAGCCCAACAACCGCTCGAAAGTTAAGGAATTCGACCGAGTTTCACCGTCCAAAGCTCCGCACTCGACGAAAAAGCCATCTCTCTGAAATAGAAATGGTTGTTTAGCTCTTCACTGCGTACTTTATTTACAACTATTGGTGGTTGTTTTAACTCTTCACTGTGCACTTTATTTACAACTATTGGTGGTTGTTTCAACTCTTCACTGTGTACTTTATTTACAACTATTGGTGGTTGTTTTAACCCTTCACTGTGCACTTTATTTACAACTATTGGTGGTGGTTGTTTTAACTCTTCACTGTGCACTTTATTTACAACTATTGGTGGTTGTTTTTACCCTTCTCTGTGCACTTTATTTACAACTATTGGTGGTTGTTTTTTACCCTTCTCTGTGCACTCTATGAGTTGATCATTACTCACATAGTTCTCCCCAAAGATCTTCTTTACCACTTGGGCCTGTCCCATGGATGTCTCATCCCCTGGGGCGCTTCTCAGGTTATACTTATCCGTTGATGGGGCTTGAAGGTAACTATCTTTGATTATCTGGAAAGAATTTGAAGGGAAGACTATAAGTGATCTATTTGAAGGGAAACTATAAGTGATCTATTTGAAGGGAAGACTATAAGTGATTTATTTGAAGGGAAACTATAAGTGACCTACTTGAAGAGAAAACTATAAGTGACCTACTTGAAACGATGTCTAAAACTAGACCCTATGTTTATAATTATGAATTATTTATAATCTTTTAGTTTTTCTTTATTTTGTTATAAGATTTTTTTATTATTTCAAATAATTTTTATTTTAATTATATAGCCTTATTATATATTTTATAATTGATTTGGTATTTTTGTTATTAACTTAAAAATTTAATATTATTTTAATATTTCATTATTTTAACATATATGTATTATTATTTATGAAATATTTTATTATTAATTTAATATTAAAAATAATTTGATAATTTAATATTATTTAACATTTTTATAATAATTAGATATTTTTTTATCAACTTGCATGCTTGTCATATAATCCTTACTAACGTAACTGATAAGTAGAAAGCTATTAAAGCATAGATGGTCTATGCTTTATAGGCATTAATCTATTTTGCATACAAAGCATATAAAATTCTATTTAAGGATATTTTTGTCTATGCTACAACATGCAAAACTCTATTTGAGAGATATTAAAGTTTATGCTACAGTTGCTCCATTTTCTATTTGCATTTTTTTTTGTTGTTGTAATATTTTAGCAAGTCATTTAGTTCCAAGTCCTCGTAGTCTTAACAACTCATTAATCAATAATACCCAAAGTTAAGCAGTCTGATAACGTCACGATACGAAATTTAGTTGATGAATTTGGGTGTTATGCCATGAAAACGTTGTTTTGAAATGCAAGCCATGCAATGTGAAGCTGAGTAGCTACAAGAAATCAAATGCTGTATCACAGTTTAAAACAGCGAAACATAGGCGTAAGAGTGTAAATTTTCTAGATTTGAATGAGGATGATGCCAACATGATACCAACCATATTGTAGCAAATGATCCTGGATTGCAACTCATAGAATAAATACGAATTATCGCTTTTCAAAACTTAAAATTGTTTATTGCTAAATTATTTATATTCTAAATATAGCTACTATTATTTCTATCTAGCTAGATGAATGAATAATTAAATCTCATTATTTACCATATATCGTTATATAGAGACTTATTTTTCTTGTTCCAATATTTGTTAGATATTAATGAAGCTTTATCTGTCTCTTAGTAGAACTGAGAATCTGAGAAATTATCGTTAATGGTTATTTTTTGCTATATTATTTAATTGTCATCTATTAATAAAAATGCGATGCACAAAATGTGGTTCGATTTCCAATTCCATTTTTAATAATTACAAAAAATGTACTTAGATAATTTTCCATTTGAAACGGGAAACATTATTCAACATCATATTATGTACAACCTCAAAATTAAAGAAAAGTATACGTAATTAAGTCTACCATTTGACTCATACGGCATGTTTTTGATGTTTTTGAATAAAGGAAAAGTTATTTGAGGTATAACTATTTATAACGGCATATTTAGCATAGATTGGGGCTATAAAGCATATTTTTAAGAGCATATTTTGCATAGTTTTTAGTGCTATTTCGCCTAGATTGAAAGGGCATAGAAATCCGGGCTCTACTCATAAGATATCTGTTATCAGTAGTAAAATGTTCGAAAAATAATTACCCATCATCACTCACCTCTATCAATTTTGGGTCATTTTGATCCATTTCTTCGATATCTTCATTATTAGGATTCGTGGTGACTCTGCAGAAAAAAATAGTGTATTAAATTTCAAATAGGGGTGAAATACACATTACCGATCAATTGAGGTTAATTTACTTAATACCTATTACCTACCAATGATTTTTTTCAATTTTCAGTAACATATGAGAACACTCAAAAAATAACAATTTCCTAATTTTCAGTTCAAATTTATACTTATTTTCTATGTCTGCTAAGTTCAATGTGGGAGAAATATACCTAGTAGACATAGAACATAGGTTAGACATAGGTAAAGTTTGACAGGTAATTAGAAAATTGGCAATTGTGAGTGAACTCTTATGAGATGATCGTACCTATACCTAGGTGACGGGTAAAACTGATATTTCAAAATTGAAATAAGTTACCTGTCAAAATTACCTGTCTAAGTTACCAAAGTTAACTGTCTAAGTTACCAAAGTTACCTGTCTGGAGAGCTGTCAAAAGTACCAGTCTGGTAGCTGATTAGAACCACACAAGTTACCACTATCACCACAACTACCAGAATCTGGTATCTTTTCTTTAGTATTTCCATCTGAAAACATAATTTATACAGTAAATATAGTAAGGTATTATCACTAGGGTTGTGACAATATGCTTTCAAAATCATAGATCTTAAGAATACCACAGAAGAAATGAAAAAGTATCGAATACTATATACCGCTGGTGTAGAACGACTCAATACTCTTTAATTCTCAACGTTTATAATATAACATTTAAGATATGAATCAATTCCATTGACTAAAATAATTATCAGTATTAAAAAAATCTGGTAAAAGATATCCGGATTATAGAAAAAATACGGGTGACAAAAATACGGGTAAGAAAGTATCCGCGATTCGGGAAAATCCGGTATTACAAAAAAGAGGTTTCAGAAGAATCAAAATTAAATGAAAGCAGAATTTATTAAATTCGGAATTTAAAAAAATCGGGATTTAAAAAAATCGGAATTTAAAAAAATCGGGATTTAAGAAAATCAGGGATTTCTAATGAATCCGTATTAAAAAATCTAAGAATCCAAAAATATTTTGAGATTAGAAGAAACATTGTTAAATAAATTAGAAATTTTTATAAAAAAAAATCAAGAAATAATTTTAACGTGTTCACACTAAGGAAATCTTGATAACCGAAATGCTGATAACAGAAAAATAACAAATCTTGATAACAAATTCATAACATTATACGTTATTTGATTGAAAAGATTTATAACGCAATTGCGTGAATGTTTTAACGTGGTTTCAATATTCACAATCTGAACGTTGAAGGTTTCTTAGTTTTCGAGTGTAAAGAATACTCATCGTCAGGATCGAATACTCATCGTCAGGATCGAATACTCATCGTCAGGATCGAATACTCATCGTCAGGATCGAATACTCATCGTCAGGATCGAAAGATGAAATTTTGACCGAACAATTGATTTTTTTCACCAACTGTTATTTGTCGCGTACCAACTTTCTTCTATTTGCAATCTCTATCATAAAACTTATTTTCAACCAAGGGTAAGTTCTTAATTATCGGTCAGTACTTCATCTTCGGTCATATAAGAAAAAACAATATAAAAATTGTTATCATTACACAGTGCTATCTAATACTTCTGCAAACCCGGGTTTGCAGATAATAATAACTACTATATATCCGGAGATGAAGTACTGACCGATAATTCGTAACTTACCCTAGTTCAAATACTTAACTGGGGTTGAAATAAATTCCCCCATTTTTTCTTATCAAATTCAAAATTACCGAATGAGCTATATAAAATAATGCATTAAAATATAAAAAAGAGAGCTAATCTAGAAATAGAAGTGAAACAGGATATTCAGTAGATTATTTGGCATTTCTTTATCAAGTGTTAGTTTGTATCCTTTACTATACGTACATCCTGTTTTGATAAGAGATATAAAATGCTGTATTATTTTTAAATTTTAAATCAATTTCATTGTTTTTGGTCTCAAATTGTAGATAATTTTAGTTTGAATGTTTTAATTGGAGCACTTCTTTTGAATTCTTTTTTTCATGAAGTAAGATATTTCATAATTACCATAAAAAATAATTTAGACAATTTTTAATTTATAAACTTTGACTTCCTAATGTCTTTCTTTTTTGAAGGTTAATAACTCTGCTGTGAATAATGTATAAGTGAATTATTTTCGAATAACTTGCCGCAAACTGCATCTAAATTGATTGAAAATTGTAAAAAGCAGTCGATTTTTTTTATTTTCTTTAATGTATCCATGATACCTAGATGTATGCATGATACCTGGATGTATCCATGATACCTGGATGTATGCATGATGCCTGGATGTATCCATGATACCTGGATGTATCCATGATACCTGGATGTATCCATGATACCTTTAAACTTGCGCTTTGTATTTTCTCTCATATTTTTTCCAATTTTCTTTCAATTTTGATGCAGTGTATGGCAGGTTATTCCATAGGAAAATGCCTTTATTAATAAGAACCAGAACATCAAATTTCAAATTACGAAAATTAAAATTAAATAAAAAATTAGAAATATCTCAAAAATTAAAATTAAATCTAAAAAAAGCTTTCTATAAAATTATTCGCACTTATTATCTGCAATTTGAGACAAATAACAATAAAATTGAACTTAAATTGAAGAAGAAATGACAAAAATAATAATTTCGAAAAAAAATGTAATCTTCATTTTAGCGAAAAAATGTCACGTTACATCACATCAAAATGTCAGTTAGTGTGGACAGTAAATAAATAAAAACTGTCGAGAATCTATACTTTCCCGTTACAATTATTGCTACTTTCGTTACAAGCGCTACGAATGTTAACAATTGTTACTGTTGTTAACAATTGTTACTGTTATTGACAATTGTTACTGTTATTAACAATTGTTACTGGTATTAACAATTGTTACTGTTATTAACAATTGTTACTGTTATTAACAATTGTTACTGTTATTAACAATTATTACTGTTATTAACAATTGTTACTGTTATTAACAATTGTTACCGTTATTAACAATTGTTACTGTTATTAACAATTGTTACTGTTATTAACAATTGTTACCGTTATTAACAATTGTTACTGTTATTAACAATTGTTACTGTTATTAACAATTGTTACTGTTATTAACAATTGTTACTGTTATTAACAATTGTTACTGTTATTAACAATTATTACTGTTATTAACAATTGTTACTGTTATTAACAATTGTTACCGTTATTAACAATTGTTACTGTTATTAACAATTGTTACTGTTATTAACAATTGTTACCGTTATTAACAATTGTTACTGTTATTAACAATTGTTACTGTTATTAAAAATTGTTACTGTTATTAACAATTGTTACCGTTATTAACAATTGTTACTGTTATTAACAATTGTTACTGTTATTAACAATTGTTACTGTTATTAACAATTGTTACTGTTATTAACAATTGTTACTGTTATAAACAATTGTTACTGTTATTAACAATTGTTACTGTTATAAACAATTGTTACTGTTGTTAACAATTGTTACTGTTATAAACAATTGTTACTGTTATTAACTATTGTTACCGTTATTAACAATTGCTACTATTGTTAACAATTGTTACCGTTATTAACAATAGTTACCGTTATTAACAATTGTTACTGTTATTAACAATTGTTACTGTTATAAACAATTGTTACTGTTATTAACTATTGTTACTGTTATTAACAATTGTTACTATTGTTAACAATTGTTACTGTTGTTAACAATTGTTACTATTGTTAACAATTGTTACTGTTGTTAACAATTGTTACTATTGTTAACAATTGTTACTTCTGTTACAAGTGTCACTGTTTACACGTGTTTCTCACCATTGTTACATGATAACTGACTTTGCCTCACTATTGTTAGTGCATTTTATCTCATGGCTGTAAACGAGATAATGATGCCAGTGTATCTGTGATACGGTATACTCTTTTGGTATCTACATTTAGTGTATCTGTGATACGGTATACTCTTTTGGTATCTACATTTATAGTGTACTATACGGTATACTCTTTTGGTATCTACATTTATAGTGTACTATACGGTATACTCTTTTGGTATCTACATTTATAGTGTACTATACGGTATACTCTTTTGGTATCTACATTTATAGTGTATTATACGGTATACTCTTTTGGTATCTACATTTATAGTGTATTATACGGTATACTCTTTTGGTATCTACATTTATAGTGTATTATACGGTATACCCTTTTTTGTATCTAATATACGACATGTACTCTCTGGTATCTATGATACGGTATGCACTTCAGAGTGTTACTGTATTATCGCTTATTTGCAAGAAGCCTGTCATAACTTCAAAAGAGTTCTTTTCAGGAGAGGCATTTTAGTACCTGTAATTGTACGTACATTTAATGGTATATCGTTAGTACAATTAGCCTCTCTAGCGGTACATTTTTGAGATACAGTTAGGAAACTTTACCAAAATAATCAGTATGTTTAGATTTATATGTATATGTGAATAACTCAAAAATACATGTTTTTGTGTTTATGACGTTTTCTTGCAAATGGTCAATATGTATTTTAATGGAATCAGTATAATTACTAATGTAACATGGTATAGTCTTTCATATTACTATTTATTTATTTATACAATCTATTTCCAAACGGCGCCGTCTATTGTATGATTAGATAAAGTTTTTAGTAAATCATTGTCGCCATCTTGTTTTCCTCCCATAAACATTATGTGAATAACGTCTGTATGTCATCTTGTGCTATTCATAATTGTAATTAGTAAAGTTATTGCCAATTTATTCTTTGGTATTGTTTTAATTTATTATAGTTATCCTTTATTTATAGTTGTGTAAATTACATATTATATAATTTATACCACATGTCACTGAGAAAAATAAACAATTCCAACTGATGCACTCAGGTGTTTCGAGTTCACCCTGTGGCTTTGTCTCTAAAGAGAGACACTTTAGTGCATCAAACTATAGTTTGGATGCACTAAAGTGCATGAGTGCAATGCACTTTAGTGTCTCAGCGATAAGTTTGTTAAAATAATGAGGAAATTATTCTTTCCTCATTGTTTTTCTCAGCATTTTAACAAACTTATAGCTAAGATACTAAAGTGCACCGAACTGATGCACTTTAGTGCATCCAAACTATTGTTTGATGCACTAAAGTGTCTCGCTTTAGAGACAAAGCCATAGAGTGAACTCAAAACACCTGAGTGCACCAGAATTTCTCCTAGTGGCATGATTATTACCTGCAGGTATCATGGATACCAACTAAAATAAAAATTAAATAGTTATTAAAATATCGTTTTTTCTTATGTGACCGAAGATGTGGAACTGACCGGTAATTCGGAACTTACCCTATGTACGTTTTATCTACATATTATGTAATATCACATACTTTACTATGGGAACATAGTCAGCCTGTATAAGATAAATAAATATATAACATTTATTTATTTCGATAAAAGTAATTAATATCATCTTGTTATTATTATATGTTCACTTTATATTTATATGAATATGTTGGGAACGATCCTAATAAGCGGACAGTTCACATTTTCGATGATGTAAAAAATATAATATAATTTAATATATATTTTTTATTTATCCATGATACCTAATTACCTACTTTTGGCAGGTATATCAATCCGTATCATGGATACCAGTTAAATTTCAATATTTATTTAATATATTTCCTTACATGATCGCAAATGTGGAACTGTCCGATAACTCGGAACTTACCCCAGTTTCAGTTAGCAATTTAAATAATTAAATAATGTTGCTTGTATTATTTAGTTACTGATTTAAATTAAAATAATTTTCTATATTAAATTCTCATAGAAAACGAATATTTGTAGGGTCAACTAAATCAAAGTAGAAATGTTTATATAAATACCATAATTAAATATTAATATTTTTAAAATATATATAATGTCATCACTAGGGAATATCATCACTAGGGAATATCATCACTAGGGAATATCATCACTAGGGAATATCATCACTAGGGAATATCATCACTAGGGAATATCATCACTAGTGAATATCATCACTTCTGCGGTTTTAGATTTTAAAGTGATTATATGTATCTTTTTCCCTTTCCAATTAAATGCTTGTTCTTTATTTCCATGATTTAATTAATGTCTATCAATTACACTGGAAACTAGATTATGTGCACTCGGTAGAGCGCATACCTTCGCCACCGCTTTGACCCGTTCTCTCCTAAAAATAATATACTGCTAACTGGATAATAACCAATCGTCCCACCAAGTTTCATGCAATATGGTTCAATACTTTTTGAGTTATTCAATTATAAATGACCTTGACCTTTGTCCGGATCGCTCCCAAAATTCTACCAGATGTTTCCTGGACATTGATCAATAATTGTACCATCAAATTTCAGACAATTTGGTTGAATACTTTTTGAGTTATTGAGTTACAAATGGCCTTGACCTTGATCTTTGACCTTTGACCCGATCATTCCCAAAATCTAACAAAATGGATCCTGTATATTGACCAATCATCCCACCAAGTTTCATGCAATATGGTTCAATACTTTTTGAGTTTCAAATGACAATGACCATGACCTTGACCTTTGACTGGGTCACTCCCAAAATTCTAGCAGCAGGTCACTGACCATGGACCAATCGTTTCACTAAATTTCAGGCAATTTGGTTGAACACTTTTTCAGTTAAGCGAATAACAAGATGATAAATAAATAAATATACCACGGCTAAAATATGACCTTCCCGCATTCTTCGAAGGTAATGAAAGTGTTCGTTTACCGGCTATTTCATTATTGGCACAAACGTAAAAATACACTTAAACGTAAAAATATAGCACAAGGGTAACGTTTTCGGACAGTGGGGAGAGAGCAGAGTTAGTAGGTCTCATTGTGGAAAACATCTGCTTACTTCTGCCTCTTCTAACTATTTATTTATTTCAGATAAAAAACTAGGTACAATTATAATAAGCCAAAGGTACCATCTGTACACTTGATAACTAGTCTTATTCATTGAATAACATGCAAATAGATATAGATAGCCTACATATATTTATGAAAAAAGATATCGGTTTACAAGTACCCTCCATGCAATTTTTTAATTGTTTTAATCGATGAGGCTAACGTTTATTTCTATCATTTTGCTGACAACCTCATGGAATTTTTATTATTAAATTTGGTTTAAGAGCTTTGAAATCAATACTCTATTTACCCGTTTTACTTCCGATTCGTTAATTTTCTGTCCGAAGAAAAAGAATCTACACCATTTGTTTTGAATGTCAACTAGGTATGCATATTAAATCCATTATTAAATAAATCTGTATAAATATCATAAAATTGGATGAACCTATTATAGAAACATTTATATAGTTCCGAAAATAATTGAAATCTTGAACAAATGCCGTAAATGCATTGTTTGTTTTTAAAATCCGATTTTGAAATGAAGACAAAGGTGTACAATCTTTTTCTTCAGCGTCAGATTAGTGTTTCGTACAATTATTGTACAATGAGTGTTGAAAACTTTAAAAGCATATAAAAATATATTCTGAACAGAATTGTATGCGGTTTGCAGAATAATGGTCACAGACTTTAGTTATTGATATTGAACAGCATTTATCATTATCATTATTTTCGGTGTTTAAAAGTTGTCCCTTTCCACTACGAGGTGATCCAAAGAGACATGAAGAGGAGAAGGCCTCGTAGAAGAGGAGACAGTGAAAGTACGCTCCATGCACTAGGTCGACTACTCGGCTACCACAGGTAACCGTGTCGACCCAGCACATGGATGGCAAGAATAGACATCCATGGATAAGAGACCTACACAGTCAGTCTGCTTATCCATGGATAAGAGACCTACACAGTCAGTCTGCTTATCTATGGATATAGCAAAGCAGAAGGAAGAGGAAATAAGAAGAAGAAATTGAGGGAAAATACAAAATGAAGCTGAATAAAAAGGGCGCCAAACTAAACAAAAACCTACAATATAACAAAAGGAAGGGCTACCTAGAGGTAGCTTCGGGACAATGAGGGGGGGGGGGGTTGAGGTTGGCAATGATGTTCCAAACCCCTAGTCTGCTAATCAGACCCCTGCTCCCGAACAGCATTTAGAATAATGACATTTCAGTTAGTGAAAAATACATAGTTATCAATATTGAAATTATAAATCACATCATCATCACTCTGGAATTAATATCCCACGTACTACAATTTAATCAAACTTCCTATTCTAAAAAATGTGATCCACTTTCTGTAGGTAGAACGGAAGCACCAATGCCAGTAACTATGCACTTAGTGTACGTACTTCACTAACATATTTCTAAAGTTCTAAATGGTTATTGTCAATCATTAACTTTAATCGCCTTATAATTTCCCCTTTGAAGGCATCACTAAAATGTGTTTGCAAAGAGTCTTTGAACATCACTTTATTTATAATAATAAATTGCTGCAAATGCTACCTTGTGATTATTAAATGAGATTTCAAAAGGCATGAATTAAATAGAATAATTTGAAGATAATGATTGAGAGCTAGGGGGAAAAAATTAGTGAACATAACGTTTAAAGTCTTCACTGTGCACTTTATTTACAACTATTGGTGGTTGTTTTAACTCTTCACTGTGCACTTTATTTACAACTATTAGTGGTTGTTTTAACTCTTCACTGTGCACTTTATTTACAACTATTGGTGGTTGTTTTAACTCTTCACTGTGCACTTTATTTACAACTATTGGTGGTTGTTTTAACTCTTCACTGTGCACTTTATTTACAACTATAGGTGGTTGTTTAACTCTTCACTGTGCACTTTATTTACAACTATTGGTGGTTGTTTTAACTCTTCACTGTGCAATTTATTTACAACTATTGGTGGTTGTTTTAACTCTTCACTGTGCACTTTATTTACAACTAATGGTGGTTGTTTTAACTATTCACTGTGCACTTTATTTACAACTATTGGTGGTTGTTTTAACTATTCACTGTGCACTTTATTTACAAATATTGGTGGTTGTTTTAACTCTTCACTGTGCACTTTATTTACAACTATTGGTGGTTGTTTTAACTCTTCACTGTGCACTTTATTTACAACTATTGGTGGTTGTTTTCACTCTTCACTGTGCACTTTATTTACAACTATTGGTGGTTGTTTTAACTCTTCACTGTGCACTTTATTTACAACTATTGGTGGTTGTTTTAACTATTCACTGTGCACTTTATTTACAACTATTGGTGGTTGCTTTAACTCTTCACTGTGCACTTTAATCACAACTATTGGTGGTTGTTTTAACTCTTCACTGTGCACTTTATTTACAACTATTGGTGGTTGTTTTAACTATTCGCTGTGCACTTTATTTACAACTATTGGTGGTTGTTTTAACTCTTCACTGTGCACTTTATTTACAACTATTGGTGGTTGTTATAACTCTTCACTGTGCACTTTATTTACAACTATTGGTGGTTGTTTTAACTCTTCACTGTGCACTTTATTTACAACTATTGGTGGTTGTTTTAACTCTTCACTGTGCACTTTATTTACAACTATTGGTGGTTGTTTTAACTCTTCACTGTGCACTTTATTTACAACTATTGGTGGTTGTTTTAACTCTTCACTGTGCACTTTATTTACAACTATTGGTGGTTGTTTTAACTCTTCACTGTGCACTTTATTCACAACTATTGGTGGTTGTTTTAACTCTTCACTGTGCACTTTATTTACAACTATTGGTGGTTGTTTTAACTCTTCACTGTGCACTTTATTTACAACTATTGGTGGTTGTTATAACTCTTCACTGTGCACTTTATTTACAACTATTGGTGGTTGTTTTAACTCTTCACTGTGCACTTTATTTACAACTATTGGTGGTTGTTTTAACTCTTCACTGTGCACTTTATTTACAACTATTGGTGGTTGTTTTAACTATTCACTGTGCACTTTATTTACAACTATTGGTGGTTGTTTTAACTATTCACTGTGCACTTTATTTACAACTATTGGTGGTTGTTTTAACTATTCACTGTGCACTTTATTTACAACTATTGGTGGTTGTTTTAACTCTTCACTGTGCACTTTATTTACAACTATTGGTGGTTGTTTTAACTCTTCACTGTACACTTTATTTACAACTATTGGTGGTTGTTTTAACTCTTCACTGTGCACTTTATTCACAACTATTGGTGGTTGTTTTAACTCTTCACTGTGCACTTTATTTACAACTAATGGTGGTTGTTTTAACTCTTCACTGTGCACTTTATTTACAACTATTGGTGGTTGTTTTAACTCTTCACTGTGCACTTTATTTACAACTATTGGTGGTTGTTTTAACTCTTCACTGTGCACTTTATTTACAACTATTGGTGGTTGTTTTAACTCTTCACTGTGCACTTTATTCACAACTATTGGTGGTTGTTTTAACTCTTCACTGTGCACTTTATTTACAACTATTGGTGGTTGTTTTAACTCTTCACTGTGCACTTTATTCACAACTATTGGTGGTTGTTTTAACTCTTCACTGTGCACTTTATTTACAACTAATGGTGGTTGTTTTAACTCTTCACTGTGCACTTTATTTACAACTATTGGTGGTTGTTTTAACTCTTCACTGTGCACTTTATTTACAACTATTGGTGGTTGTTTTAACTCTTCACTGTGCACTTTATTTACAACTATTGGTGGTTGTTTTAACTCTTCACTGTAAACTTTATTTACAACTATTGGTGGTCGTTTTAACTCTTCACTGTAACTTTATTTACAACTATTGGTGGTTGTTTTAACTCTTCACTGTGCACTTTATTTACAACTATTGGTGGTTGTTTTAACTCTTCACTGTGCACTTTATTTACAACTATTGGTGGTTGTTTTAACTCTTCACTGTGCACTTTATTTACAACTATTGGTGGTTGTTTTAACTCTTCACTGTGCACTTTATTTACAACTATTGGTGGTTATTTTAACTCTTCACTGTGCACTTTATTTACAACTATTGGTGGTTGTTTTAACTATTCACTGTGCACTTTATTTACAACTATTGGTGGTTGTTTTAAACTATTCACTGTGCACTTTATTTACAACTATTGGTGGTTGTTTTAACTCTTCACTGTACACTTTATTTACAACTATTGGTGGTTGTTTTAACTCTTCACTGTACACTTTATTTACAACTATTGGTGGTTGTTTTAACTCTTCACTGTGCACTTTATTTACAACTATTGGTGGTTGTTTTAACTATTCACTGTGCACTTTATTTACAACTATTGGTGGTTGTTTTAACTATTCACTGTGCACTTTATTTACAACTATTGGTGGTTGTTTTAACTCTTCACTGTGCACTTTATTTACAACTATTGGTGGTTGTTTTAACTCTTCACTGTACACTTTATTTACAACTATTGGTGGTTGTTTTAACTCTTCACTGTGCACTTTATTTACAACTATTGGTGGTTGTTTTAACTCTTCACTGTGCACTTTATTTACAACTATTGGTGGTTGTTTTAACTCTTCACTGTGCACTTTATTTACAACAATTGGTGGTTGTTTTAACTCTTCACTGTGCACTTTATTTACAACTATTGGTGGTTGTTTTAACTCTTCACTGTGCACTTTATTCACAACTATTGGTGGTTGTTTTAACTCTTCACTGTGCACTTTATTCACAACTATTGGTGGTTGTTTTAACTCTTCACTGTGCACTTTATTCACAACTATTGGTGGTTGTTTTAACTCTTCACTGTGCACTTTATTCACAACTATTGGTGGTTGTTTTAACTCTTCACTGTGCACTTTTTTTACAACTATTGGTGGTTGTTTTAACTCTTCACAGTGCACTTTATTTACAACTATTGGTGGTTGTTTTAACTCTTCACAGTGCACTTTATTTACAACTATTGGTGGTTGTTTTAACTCTTCACTGTGCACTTTATTTACAACTATTGGTGGTTGTTTTAACTATTCACTGTGCACCCTATTTACAACTATTGGTGGTTGTTTTAACTCTTCACTGTGCACTTTATTTACAACTATTGGTGGTTGTTTTAACTCTTCACTGTGCACTTTATTTACAACTATTGGTGGTTGTTTTAACTCTTCACTGTGCACTTTATTTACAACTATTGGTGGTTGTTTTAACTCTTCACTGTGCACTTTATTTACAACTATTGGTGGTTGTTTTAACTCTTCACAGTGCACTTTATTTACAACTATTTGTGGTTGTTTTAACTCTTCACTGTGCACTTTATTTACAACTATTGGTGGTTGTTTTAACTATTCACTGTGCACCCTATTTACAACTATTGGTGGTTGTTTTAACTCTTCACTGTGCACTTTATTTACAACTATTGGTGGTTGTTTTAACTCTTCACTGTGCACTTTATTTACAACTATTGGTGGTTGTTTTAACTCTTCACTGTGCACTTTATTTACAACTATTGGTGGTTGTTTTAACTCTTCACTGTGCACTTTATTTACAACTATTGGTGGTTGTTTTAACTCTTCACTGTGCACTTTATTTACAACTATTGGTGGTTGTTTTAACTCTTCACTGTGCACTTTATTTACAACTATTGGTGGTTGTTTTAACTCTTCACTGTGCACTTTATTTACAACTATTGGTGGTTGTTTTAACTCTTCACTGTGCACTTTATTTACAACTATTGGTGGTTATTTTAACTCTTCACTGTGCACTTTATTTACAACTATTGGTGGTTGTTTTAAACTATTCACTGTGCACTTTATTTACAACTATTGGTGGTTGTTTTAACTCTTCACTGTGCACTTTATTTACAACTATTGGTGGTTGTTTTAACTCTTCACTGTGCACTTTATTTACAACTATTGGTGGTTGTTTTAACTCTTCACTGTGCACTTTATTTACAACTATTGGTGGTTGTTTTAACTCTTCACTGTGCACTTTATTTACAACTATTGGTGGTTGTTTTAACTCTTCACTGTGCACTTTATTTACAACTATTGGTGGTTGTTTTAACTCTTCACTGTGCACTTTATTCACAACTATTGGTGGTTGTTTTAACTCTTCACTGTGCACTTTATTTACAACTATTGGTGGTTGTTTTAACTCTTCACTGTGCACTTTATTCACAACTATTGGTGGTTGTTTTAACTCTTCACTGTGCACTTTATTCACAACTATTGGTGGTTGTTTTAACTCTTCACTGTGCACTTTATTTACAACTATTGGTGGTTGTTTTAACTCTTCACAGTGCACTTTATTTACAACTATTGGTGGTTGTTTTAACTCTTCACAGTGCACTTTATTTACAACTATTGGTGGTTGTTTTAACTCTTCACTGTGCACTTTATTTACAACTATTGGTGGTTGTTTTAACTCTTCACTGTGCACTTTATTTACAACTATTGGTGGTTGTTTTAACTCTTCACTGTGCACTTTATTTACAACTATTGGTGGTTGTTTTAACCCTTCACTGTGCACTTTATTTACAACTATTGGTGGTTGTTTTAACCCTTCACTGTGCACTTTATTTACAACTATTGGTGGTTGTTTTAACTCTTCACTGTGCACTTTATTTACAACTATTGGTGGTTGTTTTAACTCTTCACTGTGCACTTTATTTACAACTATTGGTGGATATATAGGGCGGCTCTAGGAGGACAATATATTATATTTTTATTTTGGGAGAATTGTAATGCACTTGTAAACTTGATATATCTGACCACTATTTTATTCTTATACAATGTAATAATTTCTTTAATTCTCATACCAACTCTGATAGTCATGAAGTTAGTTACAGATTGATAAATGATGTTACAGTAGGTGAATTTTACCATTCTGTTAGTTGCTTAGACTTTACTATTAATGTTATGTGTGGTGATGCCAATGCAGGAATATCTAAATTTATGGAATGTGTTATGACTCTTTACAATGTTCACTGTCCGATTGTCACCAGGAAGGTTTCATTTAAAGCCAAAATTAAGCCATGGATTAATTCTGAATTAAGGAAAAAGATACATATTCGCCAAAAATACCATGTATTATATAAACAAGGCAAGATGAATGAAGATTCTTATTGTAGATTCAGGAATATGGTAACGGAAGAATTGCGGTTGAATAAGATTAAATATTATGAAAAGCAATTCAATCTAGTTAAGGGAAATATTAGGGAAGTATGGAAACTAATTAATGATGTAATCAAACCTGAAAATAATGCTAAAACTATTGATAAACTAACTGTTAATGGTGTTAGTCGAACTGATCCAGAGTTAATGTCGAATGCAATGAATGATTATATTTCTTCTATTGGTGAAGAAAATTAATAGTTCTTTTTCTAATAACACTAATGCAAATCATACGCAATACCTCTCTGGTGATTATTTGAGTTCTTTCTTCTTTGCCCCTGTGTCAGTTGTTGATGTTCAGAAACAGATTATGTCATTAAAAAACAAACATTGCAACATTGATACTCTTCCTGTGAGCATTGTGAAAAAATTAAGCCCGTTGATTGCCCCTGTATTGGCATCACTTATAAATTTGTCTATCTCTACTGGTAATTTTCCAGATGTCTTAAAACTAGCTACAGTTGTACCAATTTTTAAGGGTGGTGAGAGAACAGAGATATCAAATTATAGACCTATATCAGTTCTCAACATTTTTTCAAAGCTATATGAAAAAGTAGCTCACGATCAGCTTGTAAGGTACTTTGAAACTAAAAAAATATTAATAAGTAATCAATATGGTTTCCGGAAGGGACGCAGTACGATGCAGGCTGTTCTGAGTCTAATGAATTATATGTACGAGGTATTAGATACGGGAAGTGTTGTGTTCTCCATTTTTCTTGACTTTAAGAAGGCTTTCGATTGTGTCTCTCACGATGTATTGTTAGACAAGTTGAGTTTTTATGGGGTGAGGGGAGTGGTGAATGATTGGCTTCGCTCCTATTTAACAGGACCGTAAGCAGTTTACATTGCTTAATAAAGTAAAATCTGATGAGCGTTTTGTTAGGTGTGGTGTTCCACAAGGGAGTGTACTGGGCCCACTGTTATTCGTCATATTTATCAATGATTTTCCTAGTTGCTCCCCCTATTTTAGATTCAATCTGTTTGCTGACGACTCGACTGCATCGTGCTGTATTCCTCGTAAAAATGTTAACCAGGCTCACATTGTAATAAACAATAACCTAAAATTAATTTCAAATTGGCTCAAAGCTAACAGAATTTGCTTGAATACTGCAAAAACAAAATACATCGTATTTTCATACAGGGAAAATATTGATGTACCCTCAATCAACATGCCAGGAAGCCCAATAGAGCAAGTTAGAACTATAAAGTATCTAGGAGTAACCATTGATAATAATCTCACGTTCTCTCACCACATTAAGATGCAATTTAATAAAATTTCCAAATCAATTGGCATACTTTACAAGATTAACGATCTTCTTCCATTTAATGTTAAAAAAATGTTATATTACTCTCTTGTTTATCCTTATCTTCATTACTGTTTGCTAGTTTGGGGTGACACTGCACAATATTTTACTCGTGATTTATATTTATTACAGAAAAAAGCCATCAGGTGCATAACAAATAGTGACTACCTAGCTAGTACATCACCCTTGTTTGCTGAATTGAAAATTTTGAAACTTGAAGATCTTTTTAAGTTCACTTTGGGGCAGCATATGTTTAGAACTGTAGCCAGCGCTTCATATGATCCTGATGTATATAACTATATTGTTACTAACACAAATCGCAATAGCCATTTTACTCGTCATGCTAATAATATAGTGCTCCCACGCTATAGATGTGAAAAAACTAAATGTTCCTTATTGTATAAGGGATGTAAATTATGGAATGAATTGGAAAATAACATTAAAAATTGTTCTTCATAAGCCATTTTTAAAAACAAGTTTAATAAATCGATTGTCCTTGAATACCTCTAATAATAGAATCTAAACTGTAATCACTGTATACACCTCATCTTTTTTTTTTTGTTATCTAGTTTTATATAGGAAACCCTTATAGTCAAAGACTATCCCGGGTCTCGATCAAAGTTTATATTCTGTATTTTACTGTGAAAGAGTATAGATTGCCCGAATCTATACTCCTAGTGTAAGGGTACATTGAGTTAATATTTCTTGGAATTAATTTGATGTGAAGTATATTATTATTTTAAACTAAAATTTTATTATATAATGTTAGTTGTATAGTCTGAAATTGTGCATGAAGAAGCATAGAAATTAATAGTGAATTCGGGTTTAGAAAAAATAAATCCACCCAGGATGCATTGCTTAATTTAATTGAAAATGTGTACGATGCTTTGGATGCAAAGCAATTTTTTTTGAGTATTTTTATCGATTTTAACAAGGCGTTTGATACTGTCAAACATGATATTTTACTTGGTAAACTGTATAGATATGGCATAAGGGGAAGTTGTCTGGAGTGGATTAGAAGTTATCTTGTGGATAGACGGCAACATGTTGCAGTCGGTGCTGTTGGTAGTCAGTTTGCAGTCAATAATATCGGAGTGCCACAGGGTTCCATTTTGGGACCTTTTCTCTTTGTTATATATATTAATGACATGCACAATATATCTGATAGGTTCTCGTGCATTATGTTTGCTGATGATACAACTTTATTGCTGAATAATCAATGTCCCTACAGACTTATCACCATTACTAATGAGGTACTTGATATGTTTGACTGTCCTTGTGTAATCGACTGTCTTTAAATACTTCCAAAACGAATGCAATGTTATTTACTAATAGAAGAATTCCTGATAACATTGGTAACCTCCATCTTAATAGCCATATTATTGACCTTATTTCCAGCTGTAAATTCTTGGGTATTCATTTGGATTGTGCATTGAAATTTAGTAATCCTATTTCTCATGTGTTTAATAAGGTATCTAGATCTGTGGGTATATTGTGGAAGCTGAGAGATTATCTTCCATCAGAATGTATGTCTAAATTGTATAATAGTTTTGTTTTGACCTATTTAAGTTATTGTAACCTAGTGTGGGGCGGTACTAATTCTTGCTTTACCAACACTTTGCTCCTACTTCAAAAGAAATGTTTGAGAATAATATATAGTGCAGATTTTTTAGCTCACACTGACCCATTATTTGTACAAAGTAACAACTTGAATATAAAAGACCTCCATTGTTACTTGTTAAATATTTTCATCTATAAAAATAAATCAGTATTACTTGTAAATTCCCACAGTTATAATACGAGACATCGATCAGATCTTGTACCTCATAATAGAAGACTGCAATTAACTAGACGTTCACCATATTATACTGGTGTAACGAAATTTAATTTATTACCTGAATGTTTAAAATCGTTAGATTCATTGAATGTGTTCAAAATAAACCTTAAAGAGTATTACCTGAACAATTATTGTTAGAGTTAGACTTATATTTTATATTCATTCACTTTTTCTATTCGTATATTTTATATTCATTCACTTTTTCTATTCGTATATTTTATATTCATTCACTTTTTCTATTCGTATATTTTGTATTCATTTACTTTTTCGTTTTTTCATTTTTTGTATTCATTCACTTATTTTTTCCCATCTTTTGTATTCATTTACTACGTAGCGGATGACGTCCTTTCACTTGCGTTTTGTAATTTGTGTGTCGCATAATATAGAATAACTAATTTTGTCTCTTGCCCGAAAAGTTTACCTTATATAAGGGCTTGAGAAAGATAAAAAATATTGTATTATTTTATTTTTTCTCAATAAATATTATCCATCCCATTACCCATTATCCATACTAAATTTCTTTCTTTGTTACTATCATTTTCTCTCACTTCTAACGCCTTATTAAATAATCAAATGGTTGACAAAATGGTAACCTCTATAGATGCAAAATTTTCTTTTCTAGCATTTCAAAATACAAAGAATGGTACAAACACAAGCTCTACAGCCTACAGGTTACTATTTCCAGTGAGTGGAATTTATTTTAGAGATGCTTTCATGCAACACTGTGCATATATGAGTTAATTCAAATTGTTATTTGTTATTAGTATAATAACAAATTTCATTAAACCTATTACAGGAATACTTATTCAGATACACTTTTCAAATATTTATAAGACATGGATTTTAATAAGTGGGAGCTGGAAACAGAGTAACGATAGAAAGACAAATTAAAATTTCAAAGTGTTCTTTGTAAGAACTTTTTAAAATGGAAATAAGATAATGACTACTTCAGTATCTAATCCTGAATCTAGCAACAAAGTTAGTTTTTAAAAATAAAAATAAATGATTAGGTAACCCAATGAAAAATGATCAAATAATAAAATGCAAAATCACGCACACGGGAACCTGTTCAGCTTGTGTTTGTACCATTAATTATTCATTGGTTATGAAGTTGATGACATACGGTCATCAACTATATTACTTTGTATTTTGAAATGTTTGAAAAGAAAATTTTGCTATATAGATTTCAACTTTTATGTTAACCATTTGATTATTTAAAGCGCTTAATGGATTAAATATGAAATAATATGATTTAACAAAGATATAAATTTAGTATACATCAACATTAAATACTGAATCTACCGTCAAAATTAATTTCTATACTTATTTATGCACAATTTCAGACTATACGATTAACATTTCTATACCTAATTTTTAAGTTAAAATAATAATATAGTTCACATCAAATTAATTCCAAGAAATCTTAGGTTTACAAGCGCATTACAATTCACCCAAAGTAAAATTATGATATATTGCATGGCAGTTGTCCGCTATGGCAGTTGTCCGCATGGCAGTTGTCCGCTATGGCAGTTGTCCGCATGGCAGTTTGTCGCATGGCAGTTGTCCGCTATGGAAGTTGTCCACATGGCAGTTATCTGCATGGCAGTGTGTCACATGGCAGATGTCCGCTATGGCAGTTGTCCGCATGGCAGTTATCTGCATGGCAGTTGTCCGCATGGCAGTTGTCCACATGGCTGTTATCCGAATGGCAGTTGTCCGCATGGCAGTTGTCCGAATGGCAGTTTTCCGCATGGCAGTTATCCGCATGGCAGTTGTCCGCATGGCAGTTGTCCACATGGCTGTTATCCGAATGGCAGTTGTCCGCATGGCAGTTGTCCGAATGGCAGTTGTCCGCATGGCAGTTATCCGAATGGCAGTTGTCCGCTATGGCAGTTGTCCGCATGGTAGTTGTCCGCATGGCAGTTTGTCGCATGGCAGTTGTCCGCTATGACAGTTGTCCACATAGCAGTTATCCACATGGCAGTTGTCTGCATGGCAGTTGTCCGCACGGCAGTTGTCAGCATGGCAGTTGTCCACATGGCAGTTATCCGCATGGCAGTTGTCTGCATGGCAGTTATCCGCATGGCAGTTGTCCACATGGCAGTTGTCCGCATGGCAGTTGTCCGCATGGCAGTTGTCCGTACATCATATAGGGAAAAGGATCCATCCACCATTAAGACTTTTTCTCAATGACCTTGTCAGAAAATTTAAATGCCAACTTCAAACAATTAAATTAAAAAAATAGATTATAAAATCTTTATACAAACAAAAATTTATTCAATTATTTTCAATACTGATTCACAATTACATTATAATAATATTATTATGGGACTTTAACTAAGCTGACTGTTTTCGAAAAGTAAATATTACCATCATGTTCTCTACAATCAGATGGTCCCTTTAGAGCTGATTGGTTACTAATCCTCACTATCCAAGCACTGCAAGTGTCCGAGTACTGTGTGTAATCCTATATAATGTGTTAGACAATACACTAAACAACATATCAGGATGCAATGCATATCCCATCATCAATTCCCATCTCCTGAAACTATCTCTAAAATGCTAAAAGAGGTGCAAGTTTCTCCTGACGCAAGTGAAACAATATTCAAAATGATGAAACAACATGTCCATGCATCTAAAAACTATTCCCCGTCACGCATCTTTTCAGTTTTAGATCGTATGAATGTTGCGATACAGAGGGAGATTCTGGAAAAAGGGATTTACATCAGTATGAAGAGTAGTGGTGGTATAGTTTAGTGAATAGAAAGATTTGAATGCGTTGTGATAAGGTAAAACGCGTTGTTATAAGGTAAAACGCGTTGTGATGAGGTAAAACGCGTTGTGATAAGGTAAAACGCGTTGTGATAAGGTAAAACACGTTGTGATGAGGTAAAACGCGTTGTGATAAGGTAAAACGCGTTGTGATAAGGTAAAACACGTTGTGATAAGGTAAAACGCGTTGTTATAAGGTAAAACGCGTTGTGATAAGGTAAAATGTGTTGTTATAAGGTAAAACGCGTTGTGATAAGGTAAAACGTGTTGTGATAAGGTAAAACGCGTTGTGATAAGGTAAAACGTGTTGTGATAAGGTAAAACGCGTTGTGATAAGGTAAAACGCGTTGTGATAAGGTAAAACGTGTTGTGATAAGGTAAAACGTGTTGTGATAAGGTAAAACGCGTTGTGATAAGGTAAAACGTGTTGTGATAAGGTAAAACGCGTTGTGATAAGGTAAAACGCGTTGTGATAAGGTAAAACGCGTTGTGATAAGGTAAAACGCGTTGTGACAAGGTAAAACGCGTTGTGACAAGTTTAAACGTGTAACTTGGCAGACGTAAAAGTGATCTGACATGTTTAAAAGTGATCTGACATGTTTAAAAGTGATCTGACAGCCCTGTTTGGGCGCCATTTGATGCATTTAAAATGAAGATATTAATTTACAACCTTCGATACAGTTGCTCCTACAATAATACCTTTTTTCAGTTCTGTTTTTAATATCATCACTTCGTATCCATTGACATTACCTTCTCTATTGAGTTTTACGTTACTCATCACGTTCAAATTGCTTTCTAACAACAAATCATGTTTTAGATGAGCACTTATTTCACAACTTTTCTTAGTATCTGGTTTAACTTCATACACTTTAGGCAAGGATAAGGATAATTATTGATGAAATGTAAGATATACAATAGCACCAAGCTATTGTGTCTGACGTGCTATTAGTCTGACACCCCAATAGTCCGACAGTTACATTTTTCTGTGTTATTTCTCGTTTTATTTTTTGATTAAAATAAAAAGTATGATTAAATAGGTATACTCAATTAATAACTAATATGAATAATAAAATAATTTTTCATTTCTTTAATTTTTAAAATATTTTATTCCTCTTTCATTTTACTTTATTTCTAATATTAATTAGTATCATGCAATCACTCATTATATTTCATAAATTATTGTATTTTGTTGTATCCGCTAGTTTGTTGTACTGCACACTTCATGATTGTTTAATGACCTGGCAGAGGGGGGGGAGGGGGTTCGGGGAGCGACACGCCTCCCTATATACATATCTTTTATAATAAATCAGTTATAAACTAACAAAAGAGTCGGACTAATGGGGCGTCAGACTATTGGGGCGTCGGCTAATGGGGCGTCGGACTAATGGGGCGTCAGATTAATGGGGCGTCAGACTAATGAAGTGTCAGATTAATTGGGCGTCGGATTAATGGGGCGTCGGATTAATGGGGCGTCGGACTAATGAGGCATCAGACTAATGGGGCGTCGGACTAATGGGGTGTCGGACTAATGGGGTGTCGGACTAATGGAGCGTCGGACTAATGGGGCGTCGGACTAATGGGGCGTCGGACTAATGGGGCGTCGGATTAATGGAGCGTCGGACTAATGGGGCCTCGTACTAATTGGGCGTCAGACTAATGGGGCGTTAGACTAATGGGGTGTCAGACTAATGAGGCCTCGTACTAATTGGGCGTCAGACTAATGGGACGTTAGACTAATGGGGTGTCAGACTAATGGGGCGTCGGACTAATGGGGCGTCGGACTAATGGGGCGTCGGACTAATGAATAGTAACCTCTTATATACCTAATACCCATACTAGGGAAATTATCGGGCTAATCGTAGGTATCAATAATACATAGACGAAAGCATCCACAGCTTTATTTATGAATTCAAATGAACAAGTGCTACTGACAATTTAATTTACTTCTACTCTCATTTCATCATAGTCTATACATTGATTTATTATACCATTATTTTCATTTACAATAACATTTGAGTTTATGTGCTCAATGTTATATATGAACCTTCTCATATTTTTTTTCCTTTTTCTTTTGGAATTTTTTACACCTTCTGCATAAGTCGATTGCTTTACTTCTTCAGAAAAAGTTACTTTTTTTCATTTAAGCTGAATAGAACACGTCACTTTTTCTGCGGTTATTTGTATTTCTGGCAGGGGGCCGTTATAAATATAAATATATATGTATACCATCTTCAATATAGGTTCAAATGAAACTAAACACCAATTTAGAACAATAGAAAATCTTGCAATAAAACTAGAGGATAGAAAAGGCAACCTATCCTTTAACGAATGATGTTACACAAATAAATTTCTGCCAAATTATACAAATATATATAAATTCTGCTGTTTAACAGCGTCAGTTTTATTCCATGATTCCTTATATCATGGTTTGTTTATACTATTTTATTTGTATACAAAATTCACTAGGGATGATATTAAAACATGGAGACATGGAAACTACCTATTGTCTCAAGGAGACAGGCAATAGGTATTTTGATTCATTCTTAATAATCAAGATTTCTATATTTAAAATATCACCGACCAGAGGTTGACTATTTATAGAAGTTAGCCCTAAAATTTCGAATTTCTTTTTGTTTGCATCAAGAATTATTCCCTCGAATAAGTTAGCCATTTTATTTGCTTTGGTGATAAGTTTTCCCGTATTGAAGAACATAATGAACCCATGTCCATGAGTTTATCAATTAGATTATTATTAATTTACCCATTTAGCACTGGTATTTTCAATTTAGACATTGCAATATTAATGTATGACGTTGTCCTTTGTTGTCAATTATTACACCTATAATGACTCCTGATCTCGATCTGCTAGATTGTCATCCCCTCTAACTGTTTTTTTAATATCTGTTAGGTGACTAATAGTACTTTTGCCTATTATTTTGTGCCTCATAGTATCTCTCTTTACTCTAATCATCATTGTTTTTATTGTTATTGTTGTGTGTGGGCGTTCGTGTCTATTGAGTGTCCCTGACATAACTCTTTTCTGTCATATGATTCATCTTCATAAAAATTCGACATTGGATGTAATTGTCTCTGTGATTTGTGGGTGTAGGAGATTTCTTTATTTTAAGATATTTCAAAATACAGGGTGTCCGCAAAAAGTAGCATATTTAAAAGTGCTGTAATTTGTAAACTATTATTGCTAGAAGATTGAAATAGGTTTCATTTTAAAGATAAGAATTTCAAGTTTTAATTCATAATAAATTTAGTATTACATGACCACTGCGAGACTCAATAAACTTATCCTGACTAAAAACGATTTATATAACACATTCTGGATAGAGAATTAGCATGGGTCCGCATAAAAGTAGCCGACAAAAAAGAACTTTAAAAAAGGAGAATCTAAAATTTAATTTGATATCATTCATAGGTGTAGGGTATGTATAGGATCATCTATAGAGCTTTGATTTAACTAGCAGTATAGTATCACAATTAACTGTGGAATAGAGAAAACTTATCCTTTTGGAGATGTTTAAAAGGTGTTCGGAAAACTACCAGGGAAAAAATTGCCAGTCACTTACTGGCAATTTAATGACTTTGGTTAATAATAACATTTGAAATGATTTGGGGGCCGCTTACTGGCCCCCAACTGGGGGCCGGAAATTTCGGCCTCGGAATGACTCATGAACCCTCAATATAAATGACCGTTATGTAGTTTGCTTTATCTGCTAGTTTGGTTGTTGTTTTCCGCTCAAATTGAGCCGAATTTTCCGCTCAAATCTCCTGTTAAATGAATGTCAAACGTATCATTTTACAACGTAGGTTAATGATGTTATCCGCTTTTAATAGATAAACTACACATTTTAGTACTCATAATTTTGACTTTTTCTATTTTTGATCTCTAATAACACCATATAAACTGAGACCGAGTTTTCCGAGACTGAATTTTCGTCATACTTCGTCAAATGATGTCTGTTATTAGAAGTTACTTCTGCAAGAATGGCAGAGTTTAGGTTACTTAAGATAGTAATTATGGTACAAATGCTATTCTCTTGTTGAGATGCATGAGAACTCACCATAGTGTGGACCAAAGTGTTTATGAAGTTAATGAGGTTTCACTAACTTTTCACGGCTATATTTTTGTCAATTCCAGAAAAAAGGTCGGTTTGTCAAAATGTGATTCAATACATTTGGTGATCTCATCTACCAGAGCTTCTGTAGTACTTAATATGAGATTAGTCTTAATATTGGTTGTGTATAAAAATGTTAGAAAATTTCTCTTTGTTCTACATGACGAGACTCCAACCTTTCTGACCAGACAAGTACAAACGTGTTCTAACAAGTACAAACGTGTTTTAACAAGTACAAACGTGTTCTGACCAGTACAAACGTGTTCTGACAAGTACAAACGTGTTCTAACGAGTACAAACGTGTTTTAACAAGTACAAACGTGTTCTAAAAAGTACAAACGTGTTTTAACAAGTACAAACGTGTTCTGACAAGTACAAACGTGTTCTAACAAGTACAAACGTGTTTTAACAAGTTCAAACGTATTCTGACAAGTACAAACGTGTTCTGACAAGTACAAACGTGTTTTAACAAGTACAAACGTGTTTTAACAAGTACAAGCGTGTTCTGACAAGTACAAACGTGTTCTAACAAGTACAAACGTGTTTTAACAAGTACAAACTTGTTTTAACAAGTACAAACGTGTTTTAACAAGTACAAGCGTGTTTTAACAAGTACAAACGTGTTTTAACAAGTACAAGCGTGATTTAACAAGTTCAAACGTGTTCTGACAAGTTCAAACGTGTTCTAACCAGTTCAAACGTGTTCTGACAAGTTCAAACGTGTTTTAACGAGTTCAAACGATTTCTGGAAAACTCATACGTTTTCTAATTCATGTTCTGACAAACAGAAATTTGTTCGAACAAATAAGTTCAATTTTAGTTTTACTGCGTATGAGAAGAGCAAGATAGGATTCAGTTGGCAATGCTCGTACCTATCTTCTCCCTGTGAAATATTCTCAGAAACTCCCCTCCTGCTCAATGAATGATGGAACCAATCTGTTCAAGTGGATTTCTAAACAGTTTTTTGTTCGAGGGAGACTCAAAGGTGCGCGATTTAATAGAGCTGGATTTGCATTGTGTGTATGGAACACCATTTCAAATTATCATCGCGTAAAGGAAGAGCAGAAGAATGCAATCTACTCGCCAATGAATGGTATAGTTGTTTCGTGAGGGATTGTGTCCGCGGAAACTCATTTGCTGATCAAATTAGTGTGGCCGCCTTTCATGGACTTAGCGATTTAATTAGAATGCAATCTGTGCTCTTTATATGTTTATTGTATAATTAGACTGACTAGTGGTTTCTATCCTCTTGCGGATGGGAGAGAATGGGTAACAGGTTTTAGTTTGAACTGTTGTAATTTGGATTAAGTTAAGTTATTTCTATATTTACAGTACTGGAAAAATTATAATGGATGTTTCAAAATCGAAATTTTGTTTACAAAAAGTTTAATTAAACCAATTTTGTTGATTGCAATCGGATTTATTTTAATACACTGATATGGTGGTACGTCTTGATCATTCATAAACAGTTAGTTTGACAACATTTAGCATCCGTAAGCGCTTCAACGGTTGTTTCCCCATTACCATCACTTTCTCCAAATTCTCCATCATTTTCTCTACAGTCATCCATTTTTTTAAAATCCATATCACTTTCTCTTCATTTCCCATCACTTTTTCCCCAATTTCCCATCACTTTTTCCCCATTCCCCATCACTTTTTCCCCATTCCCCATCACTTTGAATATCATTGACTTCTTCCAAAATCGAACACTTTTTTACTAAAAAGTGAATTAAACGACAGTAAAAAGAGGTGCAGAGGAGGAGTTTTTTTCCTCCTCCCCATTTAAAGTACGGCAGTTATCTTCCTTAGAGTGGGAATTGAAATAGTCTTTGATTTTTTTGAAGAGGGGAAAAAGTGATGGGGAATGGGGAAAATTAATGGGGAATTGAAAAGCTGATAGGAAATTGCAGAGAAAGTGATGGGGAATGAGGAGAAAGTGATGGGGAAAAAGGAAAATGTGATGGGGAATAAGGAGAAAGTGATGGGGAATAAGGAGAAAGTGATGGGGAATGAGGAGAAAGTGATGGGGAATGAGGAGAAAGTGATGGGGAATGAGGAGAGAGTGATGGGGAAAAAGGAGAAAGTGATGGGGAATGAGGAGAGAGGGATGGGGAATAAGGAGAAAGTGATGGGGAATGAGGAGAGAGTGATGGGGAATAAGGAGAAAGTGATGGGGAATGAGGAAAGAGTGATGGGGAATAAGGAGAAAGTGATGGGGAATGAGGAGAGAGTGATGGGGAATAAGGAGAAAGTGATGGGGAATGAGGAGAGAGTGATGGGGAATGAGGAGAAAGTGATGGGGAAAAAGGAGAATGTGATGGGGAATAAGGAGAAAGTGATGGGGAATAAGGAGAAAGTGATGGGGAATGAGGAGAAAGTGATGGGGAATAAGGAGAAAGTGATGGGGAATAAGGAGAAAGTGATGGGGAATGAGGAGAGAGTGATGGGGAATGAGGAGAGAGTGATGGGGAATAAGGAGAAAGTGATGGGGAATAAGGAGAAAGTGATGGGGAATGAGGAGAGAGTGATGGGGAATAAGGAGAAAGTGATGGGGAATATGGAGAAAGTGATGGGGAATGAGGAGAAAGTGATGGGGAAAAAGGAGAATGTGATGGGGAATAAGGAGAAAGTGATGGGGAATAAGGAGAAAGTGATGGGGAATGAGGAGAAAGTGATGGGGAATAAGGAGAAAGTGATGGGGAATAAGGAGAAAGTGATGGGGAAAAAGGAGAATGTGATGGGGAATACGGAGAAAGTGATGGGGAATGAGGAGAAAGTGATGGGGAATGAGGAGAAAGTGATGGGGAATGAGGAGAAAGTGATGGGGAATAAGGAGAAAGTGATGGGGAATAAGGAGAAAGTGATGGGGAATGAGGAGAGAGTGATGGGGAATAAGGAGAAATTGATGGGGAATGAGGAGAAAGTGATGGGGAAAAAGGAGAAAGTGATGGGGAATGAGGAAAGATTGATGGGGAATAAGGAGAAAGTGATGGGGAATGAGGAGAGAGTGATGGGGAATGAGGAGAAAGTGATGGGGAAAAGGAGAAAGTGATGGGGAATGAGGAGAAAGTGATGGGGAATGAGGAGAAAGTGATGGGGAATGAGGAGAGAGTGATGGGGAATAAGGAGAAAGTGATGGGGAATGAGGAGAGAGTGATGGGGAATAAGGAGAAAGTGATGGGGAATGAGGAGAAAGTGATGGGGAAAAAGGAGAAAGTGATGGGGAATGAGGAGAGAGTGATGGGGAATAAGGAGAAAGTGATGGGGAATGAGGAGAGAGTGATGGGGAATGAGGAGAAAGTGATGGGGAAAAAGGAGAATGTGATGAGGAATAAGGAGAAAGTGATGGGGAATTAGGAGAAAGTGATGGGGAATGAGGAGAAAGTGATGGGGAATAAGGAGAAAGTGATGGGGAATAAGGAGAAAGTGATGGGGAATGAGGAGAGAGTGATGGGGAATGAGGAGAGAGTGATGGGGAATAAGGAGAAAGTGATGGGGAATAAGGAGAAAGTGATGGGGAATGAGGAGAGAGTGATGGGGAATAAGGAGAAAGTGATGGGGAATAAGGAGAAAGTGATGGGGAATGAGGAGAAAGTGATGGGGAAAAAGGAGAATATGATGGGGAATAAGGAGAAAGTGATGGGGAATGAGGAGAAAGTGATGGGGAATAAGGAGAAAGTGATGGGGAATGAGGAGAAAGTGATGGGGAATGAGGAGAAAGTGATGGGGAATGAGGAGAGAGTGATGGGGAATAAGGAGAAAGTGATGGGGAATGAGGAGAAAGTGATGGGGAATGAGGAGAAAGTGATGGGGAATGAGGAGAGAGTGATGGGGAATGAGGAGAAAGTGATGGGGAATAAGGAGAAAGTGATGGGGAATGAGGAGAAAGTGATGGGGAATGAGGAGAGAGTGATGGGGAATAAGGAGAAAGTGATGGGGAATGAGTAGAAAGTGATGGGGAATAAGGAGAAAGTGATGGGGAATGAGGAGAAAGTGATGGGGAATGAGGAGAGAGTGATGGGGAATGAGGAGAGAGTGATGGGGAATGAGGAGAAAGTGATGGGGAATAAGGAGAAAGTGATGGGGAATGAGGAGAAAGTGATGGGGAATGAGGAGAAAGTGATGGGGAATGAGGAGAGAGTGATGGGGAATGAGGAGAGAGTGATGGTAATGGAGAAACAACCATTGAATCGCTTACGAATGCTAAATGTTATCAAACTAACTGTTTATGGATGATCAATAAGTACCACTGTATCAGTGTATTAAAATAAATCCGATTGCAATCAACAAAATTGGTTTAATAAACCATTTTATAAACAAAATTTCGATTTTGAAAAATCCCTAATATTTTTTCCAGTACTGTAAATAGTGTATACCATATTAGGTAGTTTTTACCGCTACTTACAGCTTTAGACAAAAAGATTATCTATCTGCGACAATAAATGATTAGACCAAAATGCAATCATCATTTATCATAAGCTAGGAAGGGAACTCGTAGAGCGCATACCTTCGCCACCGCTTCAATTGATTTTGACCTTTTCGTGACCTTGACCTTCAACAAGATCGCTCCTAAAATTTAACAAGATAGTTCCTGCATGATGACCCATCATCCCACCAAATTTCAGGCCATTTGGTTGAATTCTTTTTGAGTTTTGCGAATAACAAGATTACCATTAATTTATGATAACAAAATTACAAATAAATATAAAATGGCAATTAAAACATAAATTCACGCAATTTTACAAAGGAAACAAACACGCTTCTAGTAAATTTATCATCCTCTTTCATATAACATCCTCGTTAAAATAATCTCCATGATAATGTTCTAAATTATGATATCTCCCTCAGATATCTATTATAAATTCCTCGTTATTTTCGTGTAGTGTTCGGGGCCGCCTTCTGTTTTTTTAGTCCAATACTTGAGTCGTTAAGTAAAGTTTTATCTCCTTTTTGCCCCCACTGATATCATCCGAACAAATGTTCACAAAAAAACCCTTCCTTTCTTGCGTTGGTGAGATATTTTCTCTGGAATCTTTTGACGGTGGCATTAATTTGCAGTGAAATGAATTAGAATTTTTTTAATGGAAAATGAGATATATAATTATTTAATTTTTAATTCAGTGAAAGTAACCCAGGTTGATTCAATATTGTTTCAGTATTGCCTAAACATTACTAATGTTAGTTCTGATGTCAGTACTAATGTCAGTACTAATGTCAGTACTAATGTCAGTACTAATGTTAATACTAATGGGGAGAATGCAGGCAAGTGCAATAAGCTGCATTATACTCTTAGAAGCAATGCACTTACAGGGAAACTGGTAATGGATTGGTGAATGGAGAGTGAATTGGTGAGTGTAGAGTGAATTGGTGAGTGGTGAGTGAACTGGTGAGTGGTTTGGTGAGTACTAGCCAGTGTGCTTCAATTCTCCAAACACATCCACTCCCTAATCTCCTCACCGCCAAATTAATCTGTTACAATCTACACCAGAATAGAGAACATGGCAGACAAACTTGCCTGGTGAGAGTAGCGGTAACAAGGATACAATACCGGTAACAAGGTTAGCAATACCGGTAACAAGGATAGCAATACCGGTAACAAGGATAGCAATACCGGTAACAAGGTTAGCAATACCGGTAACAAGGGTAGCAATACCGGTAACAAGGTTAGCAATACCGGTAACAAGGATAGCAATACCGGTAACAAAGTTAGCAATACCGGTAACAAGGTTAGCAATACCGGTAACAAGGATACAATACCGGTAACAAGGTTAGCAATACCGGTAACAAGGATAGCAATACCGGTAACAAAGTTAGCAATACCGGTAACAAGGTTAGCAATACCGGTAACAAGGATAGCAATACCGGTAACAAGGTTAGCAATACCGGTAACAAGGTTAGCAATACCGGTAACAAGGGTAGCAATACCGGTAACAAGGTTAGCAATACCGGTAACAAGGATAGCAATACCGGTAACAAAGTTAGCAATACCGGTAACAAGGTTAGTAATACCGGTAACAAGGATACAATACCGGTAACAAGGTTAGCAATACCGGTAACAAGGTTAGCAATACCGGTAACAAGGTTAGCAATACCGGTAACAAGGATAAGAATACTGGTAATATTGGTAATACTGTTAATGGTGGTTCATACACTCTCATACACTCCCATACACTCTCATACACTCCCATACACTCTCATACACTCTCATACACTCCCATACACTCTCATACACTCTCATACACTCCCATTCACTCTCATACACTCTTATACACTCTCATACACTCCCATACACTCTCATACACTCCCATACACTCTCATACACTCTTATACACTCTCATACACTCCCATACACTCTCATACACTCTCATACACTCTCATACACTCTCATACACTCTTATACACTCCCATACACTATTAAACACTCCCATACACTCTCATACACTCTCATACACTCCCATACACTCTCATACACTCCCATACACTCTTATACACTCCCATACACTCCCATACACTCTCATACACTCTCATATACTCTCATACACTCTCATACACTCTCATACACTCTCATACACTCCCATACACTCTCATACACTCTCATACACTCTCATACACTCCCATACATTTATGTCGCATTTCTCCCTCTCTTATATCAGGTTTCACAACACTCTAGTCTTCATATTGAATTCTTTGCTCTTATTTTATTGGTAGGAATTTAATCTATTTATCCTTTTATAACAATTCTACAAATATCTACACATACCTACACATTTCTACACATATCTACACATATCTACACATATCTACACATACCTACACATACCTACACATACCTACACATTTCTACACATACCTACACATTTCTACACATATCTACACATATCTACACATATCTACACACATTATATCAGTTCTTATATTTTTGACCTGCGAAATTTGAACTTTAAAAATGTGAACTATGATTATATTTTTGTCCTCCATTTACAAATAAAATCTTTTCGAATTATTTATTACAAGAAGCAGAATCTATCGTAGTATCTTTAATAGTATTTAATTGAAATAATTATATTCATAAAGAAAAATTAGATTTAGTAATAAATAAAAGACGTTATCTCACCAAAGAACATTAACACCGTCACAGCTCTGAGAAATGACGTCAATTTATAACCACAGGTAATGGCTCTATAAGGCCGTACACACGTAGGGTTTTTTATGTCTCTCCACCAGACTTTTTTCTAAGCTCCTCCTACTTTTTCCACGAGAATTTAAGAAAAAAACGATATAAAAATTATTTATTTCAGTTGGTATCCATGATACCTGCATGGATACCAACTGAAATAAATATTAATCGTATCATTTTTTCTATAGTATTCTCGTGGAAAAAGTAGGAGGAGCTTAGCAAAAAGTCTGGTGGAAAGACTTCAAAAACCCTACGTGTGTACGTCCCTTAAAACACAATGGCTCACAGGTTTATTTAGCCATCAGTCACAGGTTTATTTAGCCATCAGTCACAGGTTTATCAAGCCACGGCATCTATCACACTGTCTTTTATTTCCTAGTGGTAACTTCTTGCTGAAGATAAATTGCCAGATACCGCCAATATTTCTCTATTCCAACTTGTGTGAACGCGAAGAGAATGGACAATTAGTTCAGTGGATATTCCCATGGTCGAAATCCCAAGCCTTGTTCGAATGTTTCAATTGAATGGAGGTCTGCCTCGAACAAATGAAAGAGAAATACGTTCGGAATGTGTTTTTCCTTGATGATATTATTGGATATTGCCGTAGTAGGTGTTATCAAATTTCTCAATTGCCAAAATATTATTCTAGAGATATGAATATCTGTGTTATATAATAGAGAACATATGCTTAAAATATATCATATGTAGGACATTTCAAACAAAATTGAATAAATAATTTTAAAGAGTTTTAAAGGAATTTTCCTTCCTGACAGCTTCTTCCAGTCCCTTGTATTTAATTTTAGCAGAGGTTAATACCCTACTAAAGATTAAATAATATTTTATAATGGATGCTTTATTTTCATAATTTGTTGTGATCATCTTATTAAACAACTACCAATAGTTGTAAATACAGTGAATGGTTAAAAAAACCAATGATAGTTGTAAATAAAGTGCATAGTGAAGAGTTAAAACAACCACCAATAGTTGTAAATAAAGTGCATAGTGAAGAGTTAAAACAACCACCAATAGTTGTAAATAAAGTGCATAGTGAAGAGTTAAAACAACCACCAATAGTTGTAAATAAAGTGCACAGTGAAGAGTTGAAACAACCACCAATAGTTGTAAATAAAGTGCATAGTGAAGAGTTAAAACAACCACCAATAGTTGTAAATAAAGTGCATAGTGAAGAGTTAAAACAACCACCAATAGTTGTAAATAAAGTGCATAGTGAAGAGTTAAAACAACCACCAATAGTTGTAAATAAAGTGCACAGTGAAGAGTTGAAACAACCACCAATAGTTTTAAATAAAGTGTACAGTGAAGAGTTAAAACAACCACCAATAGTTGTAAATAAAGTGCATAGTGAAGAGTTAAAACAACCACCAATAGTTGTAAATAAAGTGCACAGTGAAGAGTTAAAACAACCACCAATAGTTGTAAATAAAGTGCACAGTGAAGAGTTAAAATAACCACCAATATTTGTAAATAAAGTGCACAGTGACGAGATAAAACAACCACCAATAGTTGTAAATAAAGTGCACAGTGATGAGTTGAAACAACCACCAATAGTTGTGAATAAAGTGCACAGTGAATAGTTAAACAACCACCAATAGTTGTAAATAAAGTGCACAGTGAAGAGTTAAAACAACCACCAATAGTTGTAAATAAAGTGCACAGTGAAGAGTTAAAACAACCACCAATAGTTGTAAATAAAGTGCACAGTGAAGAGTTAAAACAACCACCAATAGTTGTAAATAAAGTGCACAGTGACGGGTTAAAACAACCACCAATAGTTGTAAATAAAGTGCACAGTGACGGGTTAAAACAACCACGAATAGTTGTAAATAAAGTGCACAGTGAAGAGTTAAAACAACCACCAATAGTTGTAAATAAAGTGCACAGTGAGGGGTTAAAACAACCACCAATCATCTTATCCATCGTTCAAATTAATTGTTCTTTCTTTTCAAACTCTTCCAATTATCAATAAACAAACAAAATATCAAATCCAAATAAATTTCCGAATAGTCGAAACAATTCAATAGTTAACTAGAAAGAAAATGAATTCACTATGAGGTTTTTTCCGTTAGTGTACTGTGTTTCACCCCAAAGCTTCCTATCGTAGAAAATAATGGAATATAAACAGTTTTGCAGAAGTCCTTTGACTAAAAACTTCCACTGGTTGTTTGTCTTTCGTACGTTTTTAGGTAGAATTACAAGAGTGGTGCCTGCCTACAACAATAGAACATTAAACGCATGCATTGAAATATAAAAGAAATTCACTCCTAAGCCTCTTTCCTACTGTAAAATCTATTTCAATAGAATATTAAGACTGTCTGTCCGTCACACTAACCTAATAATACGCTTGGTAAGCAGTTGATAGCATGGATAGGAAATTATTCTGATATCAGTTCAATAAATGGTTTGTGTCTGTCTGTCCGTCACACTAACTAGCATAGATAGGAAATTATTCTGATATCAGTTCAGTAAATGATGTCAATAACTAAATTATATATTTTTTCATTCAGTTGATAATATTTGGAGTAACAGCGCAGCCACGGATAATAATTATTACAAAGATTGAATTTTAATTTATTCATTTATTAACATATATCTATCAATTTCGACGGCACGCGAACGCTAGTCTAGCTATGTGAACTATGTGAAGAGCTGGAACGCGTTAAATGCTTTCAGTGCTTATATCTGCGGCCTGAAAGTGTATCACCATTCGACTAACGCAAACTTCTTATTTCGAAAGGCTTCCAAACTTTAGAATCTCTTGCTGGAAAGTTTGAATCTCGTTCAAAGCCTCCGCTGAAGCTGTGAAATTGAATTTAACACACTGATTCGGACACTCTAATTATTTGTGTAGTTTTAATTTAACACAGCCGTATTGCCCTCACCCGATGAGAAATGAAAAATGCCATCTTTTTAAAGTTAATATTGGACAGTCCGGATTTCAAGTTCTTGTGCTATAAACGCTATTTCGACCGTAAAAATAAAATTTTGTATCGCTTATAGCATAAACGATATTTTGACCATAGAAGCTATTTTGACTAGAAATTAATTAATACAACTAGAAATTATGGTATAAATGACTATAAAACCTACGGTAAACCATCCTTTACATGTGAAATATATTTGTAACAGATAATTAAATTATTGGTAAATTAAACATGCTAGGGACATTTAAATTAGTATGCCATTTCATTTACATTTTTTATAGTAACTAAAATAAATAGTAAAACTTTATTTTTATAGTAACTAAAATTATTATACAATAAAATAAATATATGGTATTTATATATTGTTTTTTTTTTCGCTCTTTGTGTAAAGATTTTACTTTTAGTACACACATTTCTGCAAGTCATAGTTAGTTGAGTGCTCATGTTGTAAACACCAAACACGCCCAAAAAACTTTTCAAAATTGAAAACGATTTGAGGTACAAGAGACTATGAGCAAAGACATTATACTGCAATAAGATACACTGAAGATATTATACTACAATAAGATACACCAAAGATATTATACTACAATAAGATACACCAAAGATATTATACTACAATAAGATACACCAAAGATATTATACTACAATAAGATACACCAAAGATATTATACTACGATAAGATACATCAGAGATATTATACTGCAATAAGATACACCAAAGATATTATACTACAATAAGATACACCAAAGATATTATACTACAATAAGATACACCAAAGATATTATACTACGATAAGATACACCAAAGATATTATACTACAATAAGATACACCAAAGATATTATACTACAATAAGATACACCAAAGATATTATACTGCAATAAGATACACCAAAGATATTATACTACGATAAGATACACCAAAGATATTATACTACAATAAGATACACCAAAGATATTATACTACAATAAGATACACCAAAGATATTATACTACAATAAGATACACCAAAGATATTATACTACAATAAGATACACCAAAGATATTATACTACAATAAGATACACCAAAGATATTATACTACAATAAGATACACCAAAGATATTATACTGCAATAAGATACACCAAAGATATTATACTACAATAAGATACAACAAAGATATTATACTAAAATAAGATACACCAAAGATATTATACTGCAATAAGATACACCAAAGATATTATACTACAATAAGATACACCAAATATATTATACTGCAATAAGATACACCAAAGATATTATACTGCAATAAGATACACCAAAGATATTATACTACAATAAGATACAACAAAGATATTATACTACAATAAGATACAACAAAGATATTATACTACAATAAGATACACCAAAGATATTATACTACAATAAGATACACCAAAGATATTATACTACAATAAGATACAACAAAGATATTATACTACAATAAGATACACCAAAGATATTATACTACAATAAGATACAACAAAGATATTATACTACAATAAGATACAACAAAGATATTATACTACAATAAGATACACCAAAGATATTATACTACAATAAGATACACCAAAGATATTATACTACAATAAGATACAACAAAGATATTATACTACAATAAGATACAACAAAGATATTATACTACAATAAGATACACAAAAGATATTATACTACAATAAGATACACCAAAGATATTATACTACAATAAGATACACTAAAGATATTATACTACAATAAGATACACCAAAGATATTATACTACAATAAGATACACCAAAGATATTATACTACAATAAGATACACCAAAGATATTATACTAAAATAAGATACACCAAAGATATTATACTACAATAAGATACACCAAAGATATTACACTACAATAAGATACACCAAAGATATTATACTACAATAAGATACACCAAAGATATTATACTGCAATAAGATACACCAAAGATATTATACTACAATAAGATACAACAAAGATATTATACTACAATAAGATACACCAAAGATATTATACTACGATAAGATACACCAAAGATATTATACTGCAATAAGATACACCAAAGATATTATACTACAATAAGATACACCAAAGATATTATACTACGATAAGATTCATCAAAGATATTATACTGCAATAAGATACACCAAAGATATTATACTACAATAAGATACACCAAAGATATTATACTACAATAAGATACACCAAAGATATTATACTACGATAAGATACACCAAAGATATTATACTACAATAAGATACACCAAAGATATTATACTACAATAAGATACACCAAAGATATTATACTGCAATAAGATACACCAAAGATATTATACTACGATAAGATACACCAAAGATATTATACTGCAATAAGATACACCAAAGATATTATACTACAATAAGATACACCAAAGATATTATACTACAATAAGATACACCAAAGATATTATACTACAATAAGATACACCAAAGATATTATACTACAATAAGATACACCAAAGATATTATACTACAATAAGATACACCAAAGATATTATACTACAATAAGATACACCAAAGATATTATATTACAATAAGATACACCAAAGATATTATACTACAATAAGATACACCAAAGATATTATACTGCAATAAGATACACCAAAGATAATATACTACAATAAGATACACCAAAGATATTATACTACAATAAGATACACCAAAGATATTATACTGCAATAAGATACACCAAAGATATTATACTACAATAAGATACACCAAAGATATTATACTACAATAAGATACACCAAAGATATTATACTACAATAAGATACACCAAAGATATTATACTACAATAAGATACACCAAAGATATTATACTACAATAAGATACAACAAAGATATTATACTGCAATAAGATACACCAAAGATATTATACTACAATAAGATACACCAAAGATAATATACTACAATAAGATACACCAAAGATATTATACTACAATAAGATACACCAAAGATATTATACTACAATAAGATACAACAAAGATATTATACTACAATAAGATACACCAAAGATATTATACTACAATAAGATACACCACTCTCGCCTATTTCAGGTTTCAAAAGCGGGAACTAGAATTGAAATATAGTAAAGACAATCGGGGTATGTTGTTTGCGTGACGTCATAACAACAGCAGTTAAAATCATATTTAAAACAATTGAAGAAGGTAAATTTGTAAAAAAAATAGTTATTAATTTGCATAATACAATTAATAAATAGTTATTAAATTAACTATTTAATCTGCTTAACCCCTAATTTTCTCTTTAAATATGTTCCCTTGCTTATATCACGTCACAAATTATTCAATTGTCACTACCTATCAATATTGGTATTCCTAGTAGGGTTGGTACTGAAGAGTAAAGCTTTGTGAGCTGTGGTTACAAATCGAGTAATTTGTGACCGTGACGTCAACAAGGCAACACATAACAATAGAAAGTGAAGGTTAAGCAGTGTGAATAACATGATTAGATTCATCACTGTTTCTTATAATGGAAATAAATAAATAGTTTTCATAATGTTTCGTTCACGTTGCGTTAATAATGTTACGCTCAAAAAGAAGTTTTGCAAACTACTAACCAGTGTGATATTCGTATATTGGAATCTATTTATATTCATAAGCATAAGCCTTATTATTTTTCTATTATTTCCTTTTTCTTCAATTATTTATTGATTTTTAGGCGACTTTATTAATTTTGGTATCCAATTATACTTCTTTGTTACCTTCGCAGAATGCAGAAAGGTTATATTTTACACTGCATTTATATATTTTGATATTTATTTATTTATTATCTTGTTAGTCGCATAACTGAAAAAGTGTTCAACCAAATTGTCTGAAATATAGTGGGACGATTGATTATTGTTCATTGACCTTCTGATAGAATATTAGGATCAATCCAGTCAAAGGTCAAGGTCATGGTCATTTTTTACTCAAAAAGTGTTGAACCATATTGCATGAAACTTGGTGGGACGATTTGTCAATATACAGGAACCATTTTGTTATTTTTTGGGAGCGATCTGGCCAAAGGTCAAAGATCAAGGTCCAGGCCATTTATAACTCAATAACTCAAAAGTATTCAACAAAATTGTCTGAAATTTGATGAGACGATTGGTCAATGTCCAGGAACCATCTGGTATAAATTTGGGAGTGACTCGGTCAGAGGTCAAGGTCAAGGTCAAGGTCATTTATAACTCAATAACTCAAAAAGTACTGAACCATATTGCATGAAACTTGATGGGACGATTGGTTATTATCCAGCTAGCAGTTTATTAAATTTTGGGAGAGAACGGGTCAAAGCGGTGGTGAAGGTATGCGCTCTACCGAGTGCACGTAATCTAGTTTTTCTATATATTTTGTTTAGATTAGACAAAATTAGGATACTGATGATGAATATTTTATTATTCGAAAGCTCTTAAGAAAAATAGAAGGATGATCACTTTTTACGTTGTTTCACTTGCTCTACAGTTTATAAATTTATTAAGATTTGCCAGAAGGAGGCCCATAACACAAATTTTAAACATCATATGTATTAATATATGAACACGAACACTTAACACACACACGTACACTTAACACACACACGTACACTTAACACACACACGTACACTTAACACACACACGTACACTTAACACACACACGTACACTTAACACACACACGTACACTTAACACACACACGTACACTTAACACACACACGTACACTTAACACACACACGTACACTTAACACACACACGTACACTTAACACACACACGTACACTTACACACACACGTACACTTAACACACACACGTACACCTCACACACACGTACACTTAACACACACACGTACACTTAACACAAACACGTACACTTAACACACACACGTACACTTAACACACACACGTACACTTAACACACACATTTTATGCCATTTGATCTGCTAAAAGACTCTATTTGGCTATGTTTTCAAATGAATAACTCTAATATTTTGAGAGCTTTACTAACTTTATTCGAATAAGTAATGAAGGGAGTCTATTTGCTGCAATATACTATTATGAATGACCTCTCCGCCTCTATTGATTCGCTAAAATAATGGGGAAATCGGAGAAATTAATAGATAGTGAATTGGTTTGATTATTGTTTGATTGTTGTTTGATTATTGTTTTATAATTGTATGATTATTGTATGATTATTGTATGATAATTGATTGAATATTGTTTGATTATTGTTTGAATATTACAAAAGTCTACGGATTTTGGTATCTGTATTATAATTAATTTCAATAAAGAATTTCATCCTTATTTCAAATTATTCTCTGGAGATGTAACTAGAAGATACTGCGTATTGACAATCTAGAATATACTGTGAATGATGTAACTAGATTCACAATATATCCATCTTTCAAAGTTTCTTTATGAAAATATACTTTTTTTGATTTAATTAGAGTAGAAAATATAAAGTAAGAGAGTTTAATAGTCTATTATTATAAATTATTATTCGTGAGCCATGAAGTATACCTTTTTCAGAATTGGGGTATGTTCCAAATTATCGGTCAGCTCCACATCTTTGGTCATATTAGAAAAAACGATATAATAAATATTATTTCACTAGGGTTGGTTGTTTTTACTCAACCTATCCTAGTGGAATAATTATTTTATATCGTTTTTTCTTATATAACCGAAGATGTGGAACTGACCGATAATTCGCAACCTACCCTAGTTCGTTTAAATAATTATTGAGAATACTTAAGACAAAAAGATAGAATACTTTTCGTATAATCATGTTTTTATTTATATTTGAATTAGCTTCAACGACAGAGGTACAACAGTCATTTATCTTTTAATTTGGGCTTGATTTACTCTGGGTAAACCTGGTATATTCCTAGTTCACTTCCCTATCTCATTTATGGACGTGAACTAGGAACCGATCCAAATACCCCTTTCCTAGTTCACGTCCCTATTTCATTTAGGGACGTGAACTAGGAAGGGGGTAAGCGTCTAATTTTTAAAAAGTAATGATCTTATCATGAAGAAATTTTCTCATGTAGTCCAATCTAGAACAGACAGTTCAATATCGAGTAAATATTAAAAAACAAATGTACGACATCCTAATTATTTGCTTTTCAAAACAATATTCTTAAAGTTTGCTGAATTTCAGTTTCAAGTATTCCTTTTTAATGATATTTGCATTGGTAGGTAAGATACCAGATTTTACGTCGAATATTATTTTTTAGTGCAATTTGTTTCAATCAGAGAAAAGGCAATTGAATTTATGAAAATTTTATTTAGAATTACCACCATCCTAGTTCACGTCCATAAATGAAATAGAGACGTGAACTAGGAATATTAATTTACAATATCTATTTACAGTCAATACAAATAATATTCCACTAGGGATGAACTCTTACGGTGAAGAACATTCATACAATATCTATTTACAGTCAATACCAATAATATTCCACTAGGTATGAACTCTTACGGTGAAGAACATTCATACAATATCTATTTACAGTCAATACAAATAATATTCCACTAGGGATGAACTCTCACGGTGAAGAACATTCATACAATATCTATTCACAGTCAATACAAATAATATTCCACTAGGGATGAACTCTCACGGTGAAGAACATTCATACAATATCTATTTACAGTCAATACAAATAATATTCCACTGTTGAATTTGTTCACTCATTCTCCTTCAGGTTAGGTTTAACATTTTGTCTTTTCTTTTTCTTTAGAGCAGGAGACGAAGTTTCTTAGAATAACAAAGTCCGGGAAATCTAATTTCAAGTTTTTAAAGTAAAGAGAATTTAATTTAATTTCAAAGACTTTATTTAGTATTTATCTGAACCAAGCTTAGTTTTTAATGTCTCCATTTTAGTTATAGATTAAATATCATATTAAGAAGTTTTGCAAGGAGAGATGATTGTTATTAATGAATTATATTTGTCTGTATTAAAAGTTTTAAAGGAAATAAATTTGTATGTATTAATTTTTCTAACTAAAGCATGAGATGAAGGCTTGAAACAGTCAGAGGGGTAAGTTCCGAGTTATCGAACGGTACCACGTTTTCGATCATATAAGAAATAAATATACATGATTATTATCATTTAATGCATTATTATATTAGCATCCATGATACCTGCAGGTATCATGGATACTAATATAATAAAATTTATAAAGTAATTACTATATTTTTTTTCTTAAATGATCGAAAATGTGGAACTGTTCGATAACTCGGAACTTACCCCTTATGTTGTTATTAAGCATTAAACAACCGCGGAGTTGTTTGGTAACATATCAAGTTACAGTTTCATGTAAAATAATATTTCCATTAATATTTTATTATTTTCCATTGCATCATGATTTTAATAAGAATTTTCATTCAAATAATCAGTGAACAAAGATTTTGAAAATTATTTACTTTCTTCATCATTAGTAATTCAAAAAATAATTTAGATCAAATGAAACATTATTTTATTCAATTAAATTTTTATATTATATAAAAATTTTTTTATTTTAATTTTATAGAATTTTTATTTTAATTCTATTGAAATTTAAAAATGTTTTTCATCAAACTGTTAGTAACTATTAACTTTAAATGTCATCATTAACTAACGAGGATTTAATTCAAATTAAGTATTTGTATAATTTAGAAGTGGCACAGGTCCAAGATTATTAGAAACTATTCCAGAAAATGTAATTTCATAAAATATCTCAAAATGATTTAGGATGGAAAGAAGAACAACTTTGCCGCACGTTCGCACTTCATTTGTTTTGATTATTAGATTTAAAATTTTATTGTTTCACTATTTTCGATTTTATAGAAATTTGTTGTAAAACAACCATCATTTGTTGTTAAAAATATGCGCAGTGAAGAGTGTTAAAAAAATAGCAATAAAATATACTGTTATTTATCTGTCAGAAAAGCTGCTGAAATTGGAGGTGTAGCAAGATCTACACTTATGGATTATACTTTAAATTTTAGACTAATTTATTAGTTTAAAACAAATTAATTTTTTCCTTTCTTACCCGACAGTTGGTAAGATTTCCTTTCTTACCAACAGTTGGTAAGATTTCCTTTCTTACCAACAGTTGGTAAGATTTCCTTTCATACCAACAGTTGGTAAGATTTCCTTTCTTACCCAACAGCTGGTAAGATTTCCTTTCTTACCAACAGTTGGTAAGATTTCCTTTCTCACCAACAGTTGGTAAGATTTCCTTTCTTACCAACTGTTGGTAAGATTTCCTTTCTTTCCCAACAGTTGGTAAGATTTCCTTTCTTACCAACTGTTGGTAAGATTTCCTTTCTTTCCCAACAGTTGGTAAGATTTCCTTTCTTACCAACTGTTGGTAAAATTTTCTTTCTTTCCCAACAGTTGGTAAGATTTTCCTTTCTTAGCTGGTAAGATTTTTGTGTACCTTGGCAAGAGGATTCTTTTCTGCAAGAAGGAAGTGCATTGGATTTATGGAAGGATCTATAAGGAAGTAGATAATTCGGCATTGTTGAAAAGAGCAAACGTCGCATAAAATGTTTTTGCGAAAGAAGACTTTTTCGCTTTCCCCGAGAAAATCATTCGATGATTCTTTTTCTTTGATTTGGTAAATTGTGAAGTAAGTTCCGAGATATCGGATGGTTCCACGTTTTCGGACACGTAAGAAAAAACTACATGATAATTATTATTTAACTTATATTTTAATTGGTATCCATGATATCTGCGGGTATCATGGTTACCTCTTAAAATTACATCATATAATCCTATCATTAAAAATGTGGAACTGTACGTACGAAAAATCGTAATTTAAGCCACTCAAGTTGTTCTCTATGTGCCAAAAACATTCATTATGTTTCTCCCGTCTAAAATTTTGAAAATATAATAAACAGCGCATAAGGTTTTTGAGATATTCTCTCTACCGCATAAGTTTCTATCAATACAGTGCTGTAAGAATAATGTTTTTAAGGATAACTCTTCTCTGATTGGTCGGCTAAAGGTAAGGGCCAACAGGGGGCGGAGCGCTAAACAATTAGAGCACCACCTCCTGATGGCTCCTCCTCCTTGCAAATGGTTATGAGTTGAATTAAACTACATTTCAAATAATAAGAACTTTAAAACTGTTAACATTGTACTGTAATAATTTGTTGTAACCGCTATTTTGTTGTACTGCACACTTCATAATAGTTTAATGGCACGTCCCCTTTACACTTATTGGTCAACCCCACAGCCAATCAATGAGTTAGTAACCTTAAAAACATAATCATAAAAAACTTTTCCGCAAGGTACGATATTTTTAAAACTTTATTCTTAGTGTTAGTAATATTTTATTTATAACCAGTTAGGTTGAATCAATTTTTCCATTTTGTTTCATATCTTTATAACATAAAATTATTTTGATTTGCTGTCAATCTACAAAAATGAACCCAGTTACCCCATAAATGAAACTTTCCCTATATAAGTTCCCCATTTCAATGTAAGCTAATTAAATGTTTGCAAATACAGACGTCAAAGACAGCGACGCAAAGATCTTAGATTTTCCTCAGGGGAGGAATATCCCCAAGAGATTACATTAATTGGATTACTGATGATATCTTATTAGTTTATTGAGTTATTTTATAATGGCGAATAAATTCTTTTGATGAGAAGATCTTGCAATAATTTATCATAAGAAGTATTGGCAATTATTGTAGTCCCTATGATGGAAGATTATCTTGATAGTTGATATTAATTGAGTATTTAATCTGTGTTTGATGGATTCATTAAATATTTATATTGAATGATTATATTTCTATAATTAGGTAATTATTTATTGAGATTTATTTAAGAATGAAATTATTTTTAAATTTAGAAACTTTATAGAAGCATTAAAATTACGGAAAAAATACTTTTCCTGGACTTTGTATTAAAAAATTACTAATGTTTTAAACATAATTGTTTAAATAAATATGTTTGTTTTTTTGCTTAGTGTTAAGAAATATTAGATACAATAATAAATAAATTATTCCTATATGTATGACAACATTTTGCTTCATGATAATTTTATCAACTGTTTCACGGATTTGCATAGGAAATTTAGTGCTAATCAATTTTATCGATTGAGTGCCTGTTTTTTATAATTACTCTCAGTATACTGTAAAACGCGCAGTATACTGTAAAACTCTCAGTATACTGTAAAACTCTCAGTATACTGTAAAACTCTCAGTATACTGTAAAACTCTCAGTATACTGTAAAACTTTCAGTATACTGTAAAACTCTCGGTATACTGTAAAACTCTCAGTATACTGTAAAACAATCAGTATACTGTAAAACAATCAGTATACTGTGAAACAATCAGTATACTGTAAAACTCTCAGTATACTGTAAAACTCTCAGTATACTGTAAAACACTCAGTATACTGTAAAACTCTCAGTATACTGTAAAACTCTCAGTATACTGTAAAACTCTCTGTATACTGTAAAACTCTCAGTATACTGTAAAACGCTCAGTATACTGTAAAACTCTCAGTATGCTGTAAAACTCTCAGTATACTGTAAAACTCTCAGTATACTGTAAAACGCTCAGTATACTGTAAAACTCTCAGTATACTGTAAAATGCTCAGTATACTGTAAAACTCTCAGTATACTGTAAAACTCTCAGTATACTGTAAAACACTCAGTATACTGTAAAACTTTCAGTATACTGTATAACTCTCAGTATACTGTAAAAGAATCAATATACTGTAAAACGCTCAGTATACTGTAAAACGCTCAGTATACTGTAAAACACTCAGTATACTGTAAAACGCTCAGTATACTGTAAAACTCTCAGTATACTGTAAAATGCTCAGTATACTGTAAAACAATCAGTATACTGTAAAACAATCAGTATACTGTGAAACAATCAGTATACTGTAAAACACTCAGTATACTGTAAAACAATCAGTATACTGTGAAACAATTAGTATACTGTGAAACAATCAGTATACTGTAAAACACTCAGTATACTGTAAAACAATCAGTATACTGTAAAACACTCAGTATACTGTGAAACAATCAGTATACTGTGAAACAATCAGTATACTGTGAAACAATCAGTATACTGTAAAACACTCAGTATACTGTAAAACAATCAGTATACTGTGAAACAATCAGTATACTGTAAAACAATCAGTATACTGTGAAACAATCAGTATACTGTAAAACACTCAGTATACTGTAAAACACTCAGTATACTGTAAAACAATCAGTATACTGTGAATAATCTCTTTTTTTTAAAATTGATCTTCAATTGCAGATAAAATCGATTGAACTAATTTGAAAAATGATTCTTTATTGAGTAAATAAATGCCTATCTTATTTCAATTAAACTTTAAAGTATGAAGTATTCACTGGTTTTCAGTTACATCAAACGTTCTCGATTGTTTCAACACTTACATCATTTTTGATGACATCAATGAAATTAGGATAGAATTGCTGGTACAAAAGTGCGATATGTAATTTATTTTATTTACTATTTGCAATTAAGTTGTCTGTTAAATTAGTAATGCAGTTAAAAGATAGTATTTTTTGTAATGAGGTTCTTAGTAGACATTGATTGTTTTCTCTTTTATTTGGATGCTAAAAATTTTATTGCACTTTTCTGAATTAGAAATTATTGCAATTGTTGTAATTAAAAAATATTGTAGAATATTTATTAGATTATATAATTAATAAATAATTAAATTTAAATTTTAAATAACTAGTGATAACCCAAATAGAAAATAGAAATACCTTTTTTTATGAGTTAGATAAAATATTATGGGTTAGAGGGTTCGACTCAGCCAATAATGTACTGCTGTGTTTTTGCCCTAATTAGATCATTCTCTGAAACAGCTTAACTCTCACTCAGTATAGGTGAGTAATTAGTTCTGAAACAGATTAACTCTCACTCAGTATAGGTGAGTAATTAGTTCATTCTCTGAAACAGCTTAACTCTCACTCAGTATAGGTGAGTAATTAGTTCATTCTCTGAAACAGCTTAACTCTCACTCAGTATAGGTGAGTAATTAGTACATTCTCTGAAACAGCTTAACTCTCACTCAGTATAGGTGAGTAATTAGTTCATTCTCTGAAACAGCTTAACTCTCACTCAGTATAGGTGAGTGATTAGTTCATTCTCTGAAACAGCTTAACTCTCACTCAGTATAGGTGAGTAATTAGTTCATTCTCTGAAACAGCTTAACTCTCACTCAGTATAGGTGAGTAATTAGATCATTCTCTGAAACAGATTAACTCTCACTCAGTATAGGTGAGTAATTAGATCATTCTCTGAAACAGATTAACTCTCACTCAGTATAGGTGAGTAATTAGTTCATTCTCTGAAACAGCTTAACTCTCACTCAGTATAGGTGAGTAATTAGTTCATTCTCTGAAACAGCTTAACTCTCACTCAGTATAGGTGAGTGATTAGTTCATTCTCTGAAACAGCTTAACTCTCACTCAGTATAGGTGAGTAATTAGTTCATTCTCTGAAACAGCTTAACTCTCACTCAGTATAGGTGAGTAATTAGTACATTCTCTGAAACAGCTTAACTCTCACTCAGTATAGGTGAGTAATTAGTTCATTCTCTGAAACAGCTTAACTCTCACTCAGTATAGGTGAGTGATTAGTTCATTCTCTGAAACAGCTTAACTCTCACTCAGTATAGGTGAGTAATTAGTTCATTCTCTGAAACAGCTTAACTCTCACTCAGTATAGGTGAGTAATTAGATCATTCTCTGAAACAGATTAACTCTCACTCAGTATAGGTGAGTAATTAGTTCATTCTCTGAAACAGCTTAACTCTCACTCAGTATAGGTGAGTAATTAGTTCATTCTCTGAAACAGCTTAACTCTCACTCAGTATAGGTGAGTAATTAGTTCATTCTCTGAAACAGCTTAACTCTCACTCAGTATAGGTGAGTAATTAGTTCATTCTCTGAAACAGCTTAACTCTCACTCAGTATAGGTGAGTAATTAGTTCATTCTCTGAAACAGCTTAACTCTCACTCAGTATAGGTGAGTAATTAGTACATTCTCTGAAACAGCTTAACTCTCACTCAGTATAGGTGAGTAATTAGTTCATTCTCTGAAACAGCTTAACTCTCACTCAGTATAGGTGAGTAATTAGTTCATTCTCTGAAACAGCTTAACTCTCACTCAGTATAGGTGAGTGATTAGTTCATTCTCTGAAACAGCTTAACTCTCACTCAGTATAGGTGAGTAATTAGTTCATTCTCTGAAACAGCTTAACTCTCACTCAGTATAGGTGAGTATTAGATCATTCTCTGAAACAGATTAACTCTCACTCAGTATAGGTGAGTAATTAGTTCATTCTCTGAAACAGCTTAACTCTCACTCAGTATAGGTGAGTAATTAGTTCATTCTCTGAAACAGCTTAACTCTCACTCAGTATAGGTGAGTGATTAGTTCATTCTCTGAAACAGCTTAACTCTCACTCAGTATAGGTGAGTAATTAGTTCATTCTCTGAAACAGCTTAACTCTCACTCAGTATAGGTGAGTAATTAGATCATTCTCTGAAACAGATTAACTCTCACTCAGTATAGGTGAGTAATTAGTTCATTCTCTGAAACAGCTTAACTGTCACTCAGTATAGGTGAGTAATTAGTTCGATACTTTGTTGTATAAAATTGTGTTACACTGAACAAACAGTATTTTATGCACTTCAAAATAACTCTGGCCTTAGGTAATTTTTAGTTATTAATCGGTTCTACATTTTCGGACACGTATAATGTAAATATGAATTATTATTATTTAAGATTTAAATCACAGTATCAAAATAATTATTCACCTAATTCTGAGTGAGAGTTAAGTTATGGTTGAATTTTAAATCTTTTAATTCATTCGCTACTTTGAACTTTCATCACAGATCTTTCATCATTTCAATGTACGTAAAGGCGAGCCACCATCTAAGTTATTTTCTTTTTATTTAAACTCATAGAATGTGAAATATTATTGGAGTTACAATGATTTAATAACTTGAATCATGACTCACTCTTATTATCCTTTATATTAAAAGTGAGGTATAATTAGAGCGGGAAATGCCTGCAGTAAGTTAACTTATATTGTAGCAATAGTGGTACAAGTATTGTAGCACTATAACATTAAGTGTTGTAGCCCTATAGCTACAAGTGTTGTAGCACTATAGTTACAAGTGTTGCAGTACTATAACTGCAAGTGTTATAGCACTATAGTTACAAGTGGTGTAGCACTATAGTTACAAGTGTTATAGCTCTATAGTTACAAGTGTTGCAGTACTATAACATTAAGTGTTGTAGCCCTATAGTTACAAGTGTTGTAGCACTATAACCTTAAGTGTTGTAGCCCTATAGCTACAAGTGTTGTAGCACTATAGTAACAAGTGTTGTAGCACTATAGTTACAAGTGTTATAGCACTATAGTTACAAGTGTTGCAGTACTATAACTGCAAGTGTTGACGCAGATTGTAACACTTTAAGCAGCAAGGCCTGCAGTCTGAAATATCTGCTCTCCTTTATAATGTTAAGTACCAGAGAAACACTCCATTCACTGGGGGTACAGTAGCGAGAATTATTTAGTAATTAAAACGTATTTAGAGAGAAATCCTCAATTGTATGAAGATGATGAATAAACGACATGACAAACTTAATAGTAAGTTATGGTGAGCAAATAAGGATATAGAGGCTCTCAATCTTCTATGGCCCCACCATAACTCTCTATCTTCCATGGCAGCACCATAACTCTCCCAATCTTCTATGGCCCCACCATAACTCTCTCAATCTTCTATGGCTCCACCATAACTCTCTTAATCTTCTATGGCCCCACCATAACTCTCTCAATCTTCTATAGCCCCACCATAACTCTCAATCTTCTATGGCCCCACCATAACTCTCTTAATCTTCTATTGCCCCACCATACCCCTCTTAATCTTCTATTGCCCCACCATACCCCTCTCAATCTTCTATTGCCCCACCATACCCCTCTCAATCTTCTATGACCCCACCATAACTCCCAGGAAAGCCTTTACACAGTCCCCTTTAAATTGCATTAGCAGGTACCTTCCTATAGATAGGCTTCGGAATTGGTCACCAGAGTACAATTCGCTGCATTCGGCCCCTATGTCGATATTTTCGGATTGACGTTTCAATTTAGTTTGATTAATTAGAAATGATGTGAATTGAGACATGCGCACAGATGAAGGAATCCAATGGATTGAATGCTTGTGACAGATTACACATCTAGTGGGAATGTGATGAGGTGCTGGGATATAATAACCATGAGGGGAGAGAAGGCCTACAGACAAAATATTTAACAGAAAAAATAACTAACGGCCAAAATGACTAACGGACAAAATGACTAACGGACAAAATGCCTGCGGACAAAATGACTAACGGACAAAATGACTAATGAACAAATTGCTGCGGACAAAATGTTTAATGGACAGCAGAACTAACGGACAAAATGCCTTCACACAAAATGCCTAATGGACAAAATGCCTAACGGACAAAATGCCTAACGGACAAAATGCCTAACAGACAAAATGCCTAACGGACAAAATGTCTAACGGACAAAATGCCTAACGGACAAAATGCCTAACAGACAAAATGCCTAACGGACAAAATGTCTAACGGACAAAATGCCTAACGGACAAAATGCCTAACGGACAAAATGCTTAACAGACAAAATGCCTAACGGACAAAATGCCTAACAGACAAAATGCCTAACAGACAAAATGCCTAACGGACAAAATGCCTAATGGCTTAAATACCTTATAAACTAATATCTAGCATGTAAATGGCGGACAAATATTTATAATTTGTAGTTAATGAGACTATAGTAGAAATAAAGAGCTTTGTCTCAGTGAGAGTAAATTAAATCACTATCACATTGAATATGAACATTAGTAACCAGCGTGCTTAATATAAGCACTGTCCGTAAGTCATTTTGCCTGTAGGCCTTTTTCCCGTAGGTATTTTGTCCGTTAGGCATTTTACCCTAGTACCATTATAATAATATCCTTATGATATCATCATTATATTGTTAAGATATCTAAAGAATATTGTTATGAATTTTAATTTTGTCAAATATAACAATAAAGTATATCTATTAAATATTACAATTAATAAGAAACTAATAGAAGTGAAATAAGTAAACAATAGGGAAAAAACAATAACCCAGTTAAATAATAATAATTCTCTGGGTCAATATCACTCTATAACTCTATTTACCTTTCTCTGCCAATAAGTCTGTCATCATAAAGAGGGAAAGGAAGCGTTCGTGCCTTCACAGCATCTGAGGTGATTCACACTGTTTGTACGGCGAAACACCTTCACGATAGTGTGAGAAGACTTATTTATACTATATCATAGGGACTTATAGACACTCAGGCGAGAATGTTGTAGACGGTGATTACAATCGATTATTAATTGATTATTATAGATAAAAATACAATAATAATATATCATGATTTTAATATATTAGTTACTTTACAGTCTAGGTAATGACTGAGAGTATTTAAGTTATTTTACAATCTACGGTAAAGACTAAAAGAATTTCAGTTACTTTACAGTCTACGGTAAAGACTAAGAGTATTTCAGTTACTTTACAGTCTACGGTAAAGACTAAGAGTATTTCAGTTACTTTACAGTCTACGGTAAAGACTAAGAGTATTTCAGTTACTTTACAGTCTACGGTAAAGACTAAGAGTATTTCAGTTACTTTACAGTCTACGGTAAAGATTAAGAGTATTTCAGTTACTTTACAGTCTACGGTAAAGACTAAGAGTATTTTAGTTACTTTACAGTCTAGGTAAAGACTAAGAGTATTTCAGTTACTTTACAGTCTACGGTAAAGACTAAGAGTATTTCAGTTACTTTACAGTCTACGGTAAAGACTAAGAGTATTTCAGTTACTTTACAGTCTACGGTAAAGACTAAGAGTATTTTAGTTACTTTACAGTCTAGGTAAAGACTAAGAGTATTTCAGTTACTTTACAGTCTACGGTAAAGACTAAGAGTATTTTAGTTACTTTACAGTCTAGGTAAAGACTAAGAGTATTTCAGTTACTTTACAGTCTACGGTAAAGACTAAGAGTATTTCAGTTACTTTACAGTCTACGGTAAAGACTAAGAGTATTTTAGTTACTTTACAGTCTAGGTAAAGACTAAGAGTATTTCAGTTACTTTACAGTCTACGGTAAAAACTAAGAGTATTTTAGTTACTTTACAGTTTACGGTAAAAACTAAGAGTATTTTAGTTACTTTACAGTCTATGGTAAAGACTAAGAGTATTTTAGTTACTTTATAGTCTATGGTAAAAACTAAGAGTATTTTAGTTACTTTACAGTCTATGGTAAAGACTAAGAGTATTTCAGTTACTTTACAGTCTATGGTAAAGACTAAGAGTATTTTAGTTACTTTACAGTCTAGGTAAAGACTAAGAGTATTTTAGTTACTTTACAGTCTAGGTAAAGACTAAGAGTATTTTAGTTACTTTACAGTCTATGGTAAAGACTAAGAGTATTTCAGTTACTTTACAGTCTATGGTAAAGACTAAGAGTATTTTAGTTACTTTACAGTTTACGGTAAAAACTAAGAGTATTTTAGTTACTTTACAGTCTATGGTAAAGACTAAGAGTATTTTAGTTACTTTATAGTCTATGGTAAAAACTAAGAGTATTTTAGTTACTTTACAGTCTATGGTAAAGACTAAGAGTATTTCAGTTACTTTACAGTCTATGGTAAAGACTAAGAGTATTTTAGTTACTTTACAGTCTAGGTAAAGACTAAGAGTATTTTATTACTTCACAGTCTACGGTAAAGACTAAGAGTATTTCAGTTACTTTTTAAAATATCAATATTCCTCATTAAAAGGATAAAATTTAACTTTCCTTTTCTGCAAATTATTGGAATAGTAGTTCACTCCGTAATCTTTGTTTTCATTTTTTATTAATAGGTTAGTGACAATATGCTTTTAAAACCATAGATCTTAAGAATGTCACAGACGAAATGAAAAAGTATCGAATACTATATACCGCTGGTGTAGAACCATTCAATACTCTTCAATTCTCTCCGTCGATAATATCTCCCAAGATTTTAATAGCATATTTTCACAACCTTAACTATCAACTAGTTACCTTCGCAGATTGCAGGAAGGTCATATTTTAGCCGTAGTTTATTTCTTTATTCATCATCTTGTTATTTGCTTAACTCAAAAAGTATTGAACCATATTCCATGAAACTTGGTGGGACGATTGGTTATTTCCAGTTAGCAGTTTATTAAATTTTGGGAGAGAACGGGTGGCTGTACCGAGTGCAAGTAATCTAGTTTTCAGTATGATAGGTCACTAGCTATGATGTTTTAGCCAATTTTTAGCAATTTAAATCCTATTAAGCTATACAGAATATAAATATGTTTATTTTCGTTTAAGTTTTGAATTACTTTAATATTATATCCTTGATGTAATTTTCATTTAGAATTAAAAATGTTAAATATTTGAAATCTAGTGTCTGATTATTTTTTAAGGTTAAAATATAAAGTTTACTTTTGATTTGCCATCTACACTAGTTAAGTAACCAGTAGCCTATTTAATCAACTAACTTTATCATTGATATTTGTGTACTGTACTTTCCAACATTTTCTGATGTTAATCTATGCAACTATATTTTATCTTTAAAAGAGTATGATTATATTACTCTGCTTTCAAACAGGCAACTTATGCACGAGAAAAAGTGGATTAAAAAATAACTCCATCATAGGCAGAAAAATACTTAACACTTATTGTTTATCGTCTTTCGATGGATATATACGTCAACAAAACGTAAATGTTGATTTTTAACGGTAATTTACACAGGTAAATATTGTATCAATATTTGTAATGTTGTCACAATATTGGCAATGTTGTAACAATATTGGCAATATTGTTACAATATTGGCAATGTTGTTATATTATTGGTAATGTTGTAACAATATTTCCCCAATATTGATACAACATTGGCAATGTTGTTACAATATTGGCAATGTTGTTACAATATTTCCTCAATATTGATATAATATTGGCAATGATGTAACAATATTGCCAATATTAATACAATATTGGCAATGTTGTTACAATATTGGCAATGTTGTTACAATATTGGCAATGTTATTACAATATTGGCAACGTTGTTACAATATTTCCCCAATATTGATACAACATTGAATGTATCCCTGAGAAATGTTCCTACCAAAGAAAAGTGTATTATTTTTGTGGAATAAAATGAGGAGAAATTGAATATTTCATGAATATTTAAAAATCAAGGTTCAGTCATAAAATTTAATCATTTATTTTTCATCAAAGAAAATCACGTAAAAACTACATATAAGTTATACAATATTTTAATTTGATATGATTTATGAAAATATATTTCATATAATATAATTTTTTTAATTTACTAAACATATTTGCTTTTATAAATTGTAATAACTATGTACCAGAAATATGATGTGGTTAAGTTCAGAGATATCGGACGGTGTCACATTTTCGATCATTTCAAAAATTTGTAATTTTTATTAAAATATAAATTAAATTTAAATTATTCAATATTCTATCTTATGTGTTCGAAAATGTGGAACCGTCCGATATCTCGTAACTTACCTTATAATAAAAAATGAAAAGTCTTTTCCCATTTTTCATTCTAAATAATATAAATCATTATAATAAGGTTTAATTAATTAGTGATGGGTTTAACGTCTGCTTCGGAACCAAAGGCCACATCGCTGACGTCAAAAGGAAAATAAATACAAGGGATTAAAAGAAGCAGTCAGAAAGAAAAGTTGCTTCATGAACAAAGTCACCTACCACAAGAAAGTGACAATGCTCATGGAGGCAGAAAAGCTACTGTTTGTTTTAATACAGTGAAAAAAATCTCCCCAAATTTCAGTTTTACTTCATTTCTTCATATTGCAACTTGACTGAAATCTTAAAACTTTTAACAAATTCAATCATTCATTTGCAACATTTCAAAAAAGGCTTAACTTTGAGAGCTTCTAAATTGTGAAAATTGTTGTCATTCACGTGCCATACTCATGATATTCTATCAAGGGAATATTTTTGGAATATTCCAAGACCATTCCCTAAGAATCATTGCAGAACATCATCGGAAGGTTCCATTTACAAAGTTATTGAGAATCGCCATCAAGTGGCCAATGGTATAAATAGAGAACAAAATAATTAAATGAATTAAATTAAAGTATAATATTGGATGCAGGATAGGAAGCTCAGATAGAAAGAAGGAATTCAACATACAACAGTTGGTCGGTCATAAAATTCATTGATAGGTCCTTGTTCAACACTATCAGTCAATACAAATAATATTCCACCAGGGATGAACTCTTACGGTGAAAAACATTCATACAATATCTATTTACTGTCAATACAAATAATATTCCACTAGGGATGAACTCTTACGGTGAAAAACATTCATACAATATCTATTTACAGTCAATACAAATAGTATTCCACTAGGGATGAACTCTTACGGTGAAGAACATTCATACAATATCTATTTACAGTCAATAAAAATAATATTCCACAAGGCATAAACTCTTACTGTGAAGAACATTCATACAATATCTATTTACAGTCAATACAAATAATATTCCACTAGGGGTGAACTCTTACGGTGAAGAACATACATACAATATCTATTTACAGTCAATACAAATAATATTCCATAGGGATGAACTCTTACTGTGAAGAACATTCATACAATATCTATTTACAGTCAATACAAATAATATTCCACTAGGGATGAACTCTTACAGTGAAGAACATTCACACAATATCTATTTACAGTCAATACAAATAATATTCCACTAGGGATGAACTCTTACTGTGAAGAACATTCTTACAATATCTATTTACAGTCAATACAAATAATATTCCACAAGGGATGAACTGTTACTGTGAAGAAAATTCATACAATATCTATTTACAGTCAATACAAATAATATTCCACTAGGGATGAACTCTTACGGTGAAGAACATTCATACAATATCTATTTACAGTCAATACAAATAATATTCCACTAGGTATGAACTCTTACGGTGAAGAAAATTCATACAATATCTATTTACAGTCAATACAAATAATATTACACTAGGGATGAACTCTTACGGTGAAGAACATTCATACAATATCTATTTACAGTCAATACAAATAATATTCCACTAGGGATGAACTCTTACGGTGAAGAACATTCATACAATATCTATTTACAGTCAATACAAATAATATTCCACTAGGGATGAACTCTTACGGTGAAGAACATTCATACAATATCTATTCACAGTCCATACAAATAATATTCCACTCTTTAGGTATAATCGTCTATCTTACATCATCACCAGTTCCCTCATTACCAACTTTAGTCATTTTCTGTCCCTGAAATCGCTAATATAACAGCGGCTTAGCGGCAATTAAACCTTCCGACGAGAAGTCGGGTTAAAAAAGTTCCGCCAACTCGTGTTCATGATCGTGTTTTTAGGATTTCGGGAAATTGGGATTAAATATCAGAAATGATTTTCCCGAAAGTTTGGGATAACATGGTTGTTTTTATATTTTTAATATAAAGTTGCGCAGTCATCCTCGGTTGATTTTGATCTCGTTCGAAATGTGTAATAGATTTTAGAGTTCTATTTTAGAACTTTGGGGATCGTTGATTAGTGATTTCTTTGGTGTTAGAGACGTTGTTAAGTTTAGGAATCTTGTTTGTGAAGGGAGAAGGGAGGTATTAGATATATATTGTCTAAAGTTTGTGTCCCTACCTACTTCTACTAGTGACTGTGACGGCAAAATGACATAGGGTCGGGAGGGGCGAATCTCGCGCAGCAGCACACGGGGTGAATCTTGCGCACCACATGTTTAAAGGGCTATGAATATTCTAGCCCAATAGCAAAAATAGTCATAGACCGGCTCAAATATGTAGTAACTCTGTATAAAATTAAAACAGCTTACAGGCATTTATTCATAGTTGAAATAAATCACATTTAAGACCATATGAAAAGTACTTAGTCGAAAATTCATTTTACCGAATTACCCTAAAAAATAAATTTGACATAAAAAAATTACTATTCCAGATAATGACCTGAAGTTTTTAGTGCATGATGATCATTGACTTAAGTTGCCTCAGTTAAATTTACAAGGTTCTAGACTTCTAATTTTTTTATTTAGCGGAGTTTTTCCGTGCGCAACTATTCGCCCCACCATATTTTGCATGGCGGGGCGAATATTGCGCACTATAGAAATTTATTTTTAGGCCATGAAACAGTTTTTAATGCTTAATATTACTCTCTCTATATATGTATGTGTATTTCTTCATTTTCAACTAAAAACATACACATTCCACACATATTTCAGATAATAGGTCGAAATATGAAATTGTAAATCAGGGTGAATTTAAAGTCATTAATTAGTCTTTTCTGTGAAATTTATAGTTAGACATATCAAACATCACTATACATGTTTATCATTCGCGTTTTTATTAAGTATAGTTATATAATCTTATTATTCGGTTCTTTTTAATACAATCGAAAATATCAGGTCTAAAATGACAGGGTTAAACCATCGTACAGGGAAACCCAACCCTGATATCATTATGCTTTTAAAAGTGGCAAATCGACATTGCACCATGTTGTGAATGGTAGCTTCGTTGAGCTTGTCACTTCTGATGATTGTCCTAGAAGTGTAGAAGTGGGAGTACTTGTTCGAATAAAGAAAATGGCTAAGAAGGTTTGTGCAATGTTGAAGACTCGAAGAAATACTTGAAAAAATTCAAAATATAGCTAAATACATGAATGTGATCCAGACTTCAATTAGAACCATCATCACGAAGGATCTTCAGTTGTCTTCCTACAAAATGAGAGAACACTAAGTCTTCACACTTCTTAAAAAGCAAAAGAGACTTGAGAGATTAAAGGTCCTTCTCAGAGAGCTTAAAGCGGACAAGACAAGGTATGAAATAGATTTTTTTAACGAGAAACTCTTCATTATTGAAGCCAACCCAATTCAATATTCATGATCAGAAGATATCCAAGATTTCCCCTATCTCGAAAACTTGGGAGTCTCCTCTGATTTTCGTGGAGAACGGCCTAAGATCAATCCTCTTTTAACAGTATTGTGGTTCCAGCTATTGGATTGATGAAAAAAAAAACACTTCAAAAATCAATCATTTATCTTCCAACAAGATGGTGAACTTTTTTACTACTTAAACAAGACACATGAGTGGTGATCACGTCAATTGTCAAGATTCTGTCGCAAAGAAATTTGGCGTCTTCAGCGAAACTGATGCCAACGAAACTGATGATTTCATAGAAAAGGACGTAGCAGAGATCTTCTGGCGCAGAACCTGAACCGTTGGTCTTTGAAAAACACCAAAGGAATTAGGTGGGTCAACCTACCTTCTTGTAGACAGACCAAAGAACTCTTCCTCTTTGAAAGAGAATGTCAAAAGCTATTGTTAATAACCCGATTGAAACTTCTTCTTCTCTCCTGGGAACATTTGGTCCTAAAAGAGTAAAACAATAATACTTGCCGACGATCTGGTCTTCGCCCAGAAACATGACCTCATAATATTGTTGTGGAATGTTCTATACCTATTACAAGACTAGGGACAGGACTCTGGATGAAATTTTATACCTTCATAGTATCATTATACTCTCAAATTCTGATACATTTTTATCTTTCTTGAAAGAATTGAAAGACTGGAAGAGTTCAACGACTAACCTTTAGGTCTAGGGGATTCAGTACATATGGACCTCTCTTGGCCTGGGTATCTCCCTGACCTTACAATGGCAAGTGAATATTCCACGTAACCTAATAGATGTACGAAAAACCCATTTGCTTCTATATTCTTATTATCGTAATTTCAGAGACATAAAGTGAAAATATCTAAGTGTAACAGTATTTTGAATAACGTTTTAGATATGTATGCTAAATTGGTTATATATGCTATATTTGACATCTGAAAAGAATTATTTCTTTCATAAATTGCGTAAGGTTATCTTTTGGGCGACATATTTTTGTTTGTCATCTTGTTGCTCACATAACTCAAAAAGTCTTCGATCAAATTACTTTGAATTTGGTAAGACGATCGATTGACTAATCTCCAGGAACCATCTGGTAAAATTTTGGGAGTTATCCGGTCAAAGCTCAAGGTCATTTATAACTCAATAATTCAAAAAGTTTTCAATCAATTTGTCTGAAATTTGATGAAACGATTGGTCAATATCTAGGAACGGTTTGGTTAGTTTTTGGAAGCGGTAAGGTTAAAGGTCAAGTTGAATTATAACGCAAAATGTATTCAATCAAAGTAACTGAAATTTGGTCGACGGTTGGTAATCATCCAGGCAGGAACCAATTTATTAGATTTTGTGAGCAATCAGGTAAAAATAAAGGTCAAGGTCATTTATAACACAAAAGAATTCAACCAAATTTTCTGAAATTGGGCGGGACGATGCTTCAATATTCAGGAATCATTTGTTTATATTTTGGGAGTGAACAGGTTTAAGGTCAAGGTCATTTGTAAGCGGTGGCAAAAGTATGCGCTCTATGAGTGCCCGTCATCTAGTTATTTATTATATTTATAGTTACATAATAAGTAAATATAATAGTGTCATACTTCAGATAAACTAATATTACAAGCATAAATTAATCCTGAATAGAAAGCAACATTCATGACGTCACACATACATTCTACGAACTGGACGTAAACAGGTCGAAAAAAGTTTGTCTCAAGTTTTGAATTTGAATCATTTGATTGTTTATGCTTTAAAACACATTGGAATTATTTTTATAGTAAGTATCTAGACACTCAATAGTGCTATTTTTCACTATGGAAAGGAATTAAAGGGTGCGCAGATATTCGCCCCTCTCGCGCGCAAGAATCGCCCCATCAAGGACAATTTCAATTGCGCACTACTTTCGTCAATAACTCACATTATACAAATGCAAATTTTTTGTCCTTTGAATGGTGTATATAAGGCCTTAATGCGGTTCTTCATATCAAATATTAATCGTCTATCTGCAAAAACTAAGTTGCAAAACCCAATAGTTTTTAGTGCGCAAGATTCGCCCCTCCCGACCCTAATTGGTAACCTAATTACTAGAGCCCGCACAAATGCCATGTCCTAAAATGCCATAAATGCCACAAAGTCCTAAAATGCCATAAAGTCTTAAAATGCCATAAAGTCCTAAAATGCCATAAAGTCCTAAAATGCCATAAAGTCCTAAAATGCCATAAAGTCCTCTAATGTCATAAATGCCATAAAGTCCTAAAATGCCATAAAGTCCTAAAATGCCATAAAGTCCTAAAATGCCATAAATGCCATAAAGTCCTAAAATGCCATAAAGTCCTACAATATCTTTACTACTAAAATGATACAAAGTCTCATTTTAGTCTTTTTAAATTAAGGAAAAATTTGTTAACTCGGTAAAGTGGGCGGGTTAGATTTGCATGCATAAAGAACGTAATAATTCAATAAAAATATGTCTGAATTATTATATAAATGATGTACTCTTTTAGCATAGTCATCACTGTTTCTAGTTCTCTGTGATTCTTCACATCAATTTTTTTAGCACAGACTCTGCCATGAACAAAATGATAAAATTACGAGTAATCAATACAATCACCTAGTTGAACCTAGTGATATACAATATACATATGCAATGTCTACACTATAATAACTGTCAGGTATTTCAATTTAACCTTTGTTGTACTCAAATGTTACATTTGAATAAATGTACTATGAACTATATTCATTAAATTTAAGGCATGTATTGTTTATATATATATATATATATTATTTTCACAATTTTATTTTCAACGGCCTAATCTATCGATTTACGGTTTAATCATCGTAAACACCTTTATGTTAATATTAAAAGTGTATATATAATTCTGAAAATGCCTTTTTAAAGTCCAAAAAGGCTTTTTTTAGGTCCAAAAAGGCTTTTTATAGGTCCAAAAATGCCTATTCTTAGGTCCTAAAAGTCCGGGCTCTACTCATCACATTGAATTAAGGTTGAAATCACAACACTACCTTCGCAGATTGTGGAAGGTTATATTTTATGCAGCATTTATTTATCATCTTGTTGCGTGCATAATTCAAAAAGTCTTCGACTAAATTGTAAGAAATTTGGAGAGACGATTGATTGTTCATTCTCCAGGAGTCGATTAATAGATTAAATAAATAGGTCATTTATAAGCGACGGTGAAGGTATGCGCTAAGTGAGAACCAATAATCTAGTTTTATTCTATTAACTAGTGTATTTTCCCGTTAAAAATAACGGGTCATCATCAGTACCAATTTCTTACCCGTTATTAAGTTACTTTTAATGAATTCAATTAAAATTAAATTTTCTGCATAGTCTAATTTATTTTATAGATAAAATACGTTCAAAATTTAATAAAAACAGGGGAATTTAAATATCAAGTCAATATATTCCCGTGCGTATCATAGTTACAATCTTCATGTTTAATAACCCATAGTGTAAAAGCGGACACCAAATACATAAATAGATAAATAAATAAATAATCACACTAAGGAAATTATTAGTATAGAAGATGATTTTCTATTGACTGTATTTTCGATACATAATTTAAGGTATTCCTGCTACAACCTATTTTTAATAGAGTGCAATTTGATTCAATGTACTTCTTATCTAAATAATAATCTCCCCCGATAAATAGTTATCATAGCTTTATTTGTCTGTGGTCCGTTACGTTTTAAGTAATATTTTGTAAATCCGGAAATACAGAAAGCATGAAAATTGCGGAAAATTTGGAAAAAATTGAGAATCCGAAAATAAGAAAATTTGGAATAAAAAGAAAATCCAGAAAAAAATGAAAGTCCAGAAAAAATGAAAACCATCATAAAAAATCGAACATTTGGTAAACCAAGAATCCCGAGAAACCAAAAATCTGAAAAAGGTATAAAAAAAATCTGGGAAAAAATGCGGAAAATAGTGAAAAGATGAAAATCCGGAATTTCTCAAAATACGGAAAAAATGAAAATCCAGAAAATAAAATCTTTTAGACGAAAATGATTAAGTATCTCGACCTTTTTTACTTTTCTTCTAACAGAAACATGTATATCGTTTAAAAGGAGTTGCTGAACAAAATTGATTTTTTCTTGAAATCGTAATGTCCGCTTGCGGTCTGAACAACCCTTGTTATTGTCAATATTTTATAAAAGGAATAGTTATATGAACATTTCTAAAACCTAGGAATAAATCAGTTTTATTAATGAGGATGTTGTCTAATAAAGATATTTTTAATGTTTGAACTTACTTCATTGCCCCTTTGCTGACCATTTGCGTATTTCAAATTTATTTCACAAAAATAAATAAAACTTTCTGAAAATTTAAAAGTGGATAGAAAAAGGTTCAATTACTAAATTTATACTTTAAAAAAAAACTGCACCTACAATAGTTGTTGAAATATACTAATTTAAAGTTGGGTACACATTTTTGTGGGTCACCCTGTATACTGTGTTATAGTCCCGTCTTTTTTTAACGAGTAATACACCAGTATCTAAATGATAGTGCAATACAGTGTGTCCAGAAAAAATGTATCCACTGCCTTGAATCTACATTATTCATCATTTCACATTAATTTGCATAATATATATTGCTACCATAGATACGTAGATTAATATTAATGAATTAATAATAGTACTTATCAGATATATTCAATGGCAGTGGATGCATTTTTTGCGGACACACTATACAAAGTAAGAAAGATAACCATAACTAACTATGACGTCACTCTTCACTGAGCATATCTTATCTGTGATTGGTCAGCTTGAAGAGCTCCGCCTCCTTAGAGATGAACTGTTCAGTCGGGAAACGAATTCAGATGATAGAATGTTATTGTCCATTACGGTAAATATTGATGGTATTTTCATGTAATCTATACTATAATAAGAGCTGCGTACGTCCGTCTGTCCGTCAAAAAATGGTTAAAACCGTCATTCTATCAACAGCGTATCATAAAGTTGGTGAAAATAAAAGAAAAATCAGTGAAACACTAATTCTTGAAACTAAAAAATCTGGTAATTTGCTGCAGCATCATCAATTTGGGTGTCAAACTAAAACTATCAATCGAAAATCGACCCTAAAGAGTAAAAAATTTTATGTATGTTTTGATGAATTAAATATATTGTACCTATATGTATATGTATGTAATCCTAAATCCATTATATTCATTGAACTCTCACTGATTGAACAACAGGTACTGTACTAGCATATCATATTTTCAGAATTTTTTGTATACATTTTTAGGTAGATTATGTCCGACGATAAACTGTATTTGTTTTCAATTTATGATGAATAACGAGTATATTTTCGTATAATCATTTACTGTTGGTAGATTATTTTTATCAATTATCTATCACAATGTTTTTGTTTTTATTCTCCAGCGTTTGCTCTAAAATAATACCCTTCGAAAAAATCCACATAATAAATCCACTGAGTTAAAATATGTTTATTGGAATTATTATTTTCCAAAAGGTTGCATTATTTACATTAAAAGGCTCCCTTTGTTTACTTTAATTAGTTCCTTTGTCTTTTATTCGGTATCACCGATACTGTTTTAATTATTATTCCTAATCATCGACTGCATTCGAGAAAATAATTAAAATTTAAATTAGATATTGCATAGATAATTTATCTAGGTGGATATTGTTGATGGACATTTTAATATTCTGTAATTAATTAGATGTTGATAAACAAAGGTAAAAAATAATTAATAGAGGGAGCATCACGAGAACATAGAGGGAGCATCATGAGAACATAGAGGGAGCATCATGAGAACATAGAGGGAGCATCATGAGAACATAGAGAGAGCATCATGAGAACATAGAGAGAGCATCATGAGAACATAGAGGGAGCATCATGAGAACATAGAGGGAGCATCATGAGAACATAGAGGGAGCATCATGAGAACATAGAGGGAGCATCATGAGAACATAGAGGGAGCATCATGAGAACATAGAGGGAGCATCATGAGAACATAGAGGGAGCATCATGAGAACATAGAGGGAGCATTATGAGAACATAGAGGGAGCATCATGAGAACATAGAGGGAGCATCATGAGAACATAGAGGGAGCATCATGAGAACATAGAGGGAGCATTATGAGAACATAGAGGGAGCATTATGAGAACATAGAGGGAGCATCATGAGAACATAGAGGGAGCATCATGAGAACATAGAGGGAGCATCATGAGAACATAGAGGGAGCATCATGAGAACATAGAGGGAGCATCATGAGAACATAGAGGGAGCATCATGAGAACATAGAGGGAGCATTATGAGAACATAGAGGGAGCATCATGAGAACATAGAGGGAGCATCATGAGAACATAGAGGGAGCATCATGAGAACATAGAGGGAGCATTATGAGAACATAGAGGGAGCATCATGAGAACATAGAGGGAGCATTATGAGAACATAGAGGGAGCATTATGAGAACATAGAGGGAGCATCATGAGAACATAGAGGGAGCATCATGAGAACATAGAGGGAGCATCATGAGAACATAGAGGGAGCATCATGAGAACATAGAGGGAGCATCATGAGAACATAGAGAGAGCATCATGAGAACATAGAGGGAGCATTTTGATATCATTTTACATATTTCACATATTATATTTCTAGTACATTAATGTTAACAAATTCAATGTGCATATATACACAAAAAAAAAACTACAGTTGGGCTTATAGGATATTAAGAAGGATTAATCTTCTATTGCCCCACCATAACTCTCTCTCAATCTCCTATGTCCCCACCATAACTCTCTCTCAATCTCCTATGACCCCACCATAACTCTCTCTCAATCTCCTATTTCCCCACCATACCTCTCTCAATCTACTATGGCCCCACCATACCTCTCTCAATCTACTATGGCCCCACCATAACTCTCTAAATAGTTCCCACTGCAAAAGTCCCTAGGAGGGGAATAACAAGTTCGCAAACAAGTTTGCTAGTGACACTTGCCGAGATATAAACATTAGGATTTAGAACCATTGCATTACACATCACTAAAACGTTTGGAGATTAGAGTAGGAAAAACTAAAGGAGATATGAATGAGAGCATTTAACCCCTAATGCTCTAAGGTGACATATGTGTACTCTTTCAAAAGATGTGTTTTACGCCATTTATTTTGAGATATTTCTATTAAATTACCGGGTAAACTCTTTCATTTATTAGGATTCCTTCACACTTGCGTTAGAAAAAATAAAAAAATTGCTGCATTTTTTCTAACGCAAGTGTGAAGGGCAGCTAAACTTTTTCTATACATATACATTCTTTACCCATATGTATATTGCAAGAAAAATCACATAAATTCACGTTTTCACTCTGAAATTAAATCAAGCCGTAATTCTTTAATTGTAAATGCTGTAAATGAGAACACTTTGTATTCTATTTACAACTTTAAAGTTTTCTTTTCAACATTTCCCAAGTTAGATTACCGTTTTTGTTGTTGTAGAAGGTATCACGGAATGCACTTTCTATCCCTAATGTGAAAGACATCAAAACAACATATAATATATGCAAGGAGTCTTTGGAAAACAAATTAGATTTTTCCTGTCATAGATACCTTTGAATTGTATCTGCTAGATATTATATTATATCTCCTAGATATAATAGGTATAAGTCACTTATATCTAATAGATACAAGTCACTAATATCTATTAGATATCAGTGACTTATATTTTCTAGGATGTTATTTTAAACAATTTTACATATCAATTTGTTATGGCTTTTAATTGTTTAATTATAGTAATATTTTTTAAATGAAACACAATTGTTGATCAAGTTTGAATGTTTGTATTATACAGGGTGTCCGACACTTTTATGCCAAACTTTAACATAAGGTTGCATTCGTCCAAATAAACACTTTTTATTCCATGAAGGTATTGTCTAAAATGCTTAGTTAAAGAGTTACAAGATTAGGAAAGTAGTACCTGTACCATTTATTATTATTAGTTAACACTTTTTTTTAATGTTGCGATAAGAAATAATTATTTACAACAGTAATTATTAGGAGCACAAGAAAACTTTAATCTTAAATTAGTTTACATGTTTACAAAATGTGTTCAAACTGCCTCCCATTTGTTGCGATGCAGCCGTTCAAACGTTTGTCCAATGATTGGCGGACGCGAGCAAAGACACCAGGAGTTTCACGAATCCTTGCGGGAAAAACGTTTGAACGCTTGCATCGCAACAAATGGGCGGCAAATTGAACACTTTTTGTAAACATGTATCCTAATTTAAGATTAAGTTTCTTGTGCTCCTAAAAATTACTCTTAAAAATATTTTGTTTCTAATCGCAACATTAAAAAAAATGACGTTAACTAATAATAATAAATGGTACAGATACTACTTTCCTAGCCTTGTAACTCTTTAACTAAGCATTTTAGACAATACCTTCATGGAATAAAAAGAGTTTATTTCAATGAATGCAACCTTATGTTAAAGTTTGGTAACAAAAGTGTCGGACACCCTCTATATACTACATATGCTATGGTATATAATATGCATGTATTATATATACTTCATGGTGGCCGAAAATTTCAGTCTTGGAATATTTGGTCTTGAGATTTCGGTCTCGGAATTATAAATGACCGTTATGTAGTTTGCAGTATCCGCTAGTTTGTTGTACTGCCAACTTCATGATTGTTTAATGATCTGTTTAATAACCCCCTTAATTCATACATCTAATTCATAAGTTTTATTTATACATGTGACTGAGACCGAAATTCCTAGAACCGTACTTCATATACTATGGAATATTATATGCATGCATTATATAAGCTTCATATACTATGGTATATACGTATATACTGATAACTGCACGGCCAACTCTACATTCGGTAAATAGATAGTGTACGGTCTCTGAGTAGTCACCCTGTTTAACACTCATATCTTACATTGATAACGAATATAAAAGAGATCTCTTTCATTTTTTTAAATATAATTTGATTCAAATCTAATTATATTGTTGAAAAAGTTAATATCAGACTTGCTCCAAAAAAAAAAAAAATTGCCGCCAAGATAAAATATGTTTATAATAGTTTATAGCGTTTTGAAATTAACAACTCTGACAAATTCGTCCAATAACGTTCTGTAAACCATACAGTGTTTACCCTCTCTCGTTCCATGTCGTTCTATAAACCATACAGTGTATAACATCTCTCGTTCCATGTCGTTCTATAAACCATACAGTGTATAACATCTCTCGCTCCATGTTGTTCTATAAACCATACAGTGTATACTATCTCTCGTTCCATGACGTTCTATCCCGTGGAGGCTGCAGACTCGTTCCTCCAGGGGACAGGTGCCCTAAGGGTAGTGTGATTTTTCTCGTGCCTCTTTTACGGTGCACAGCAAACTTGATGTCGAAGGCACTGACTCCCCTGGGCGTCGACTCAACGTTTTACCTCAACTAATCTAACTAAACTCAGAGTAATTGCATTGCAGTCGTTCTTACGCCGGGGAAAGGGAACTGCACTTGTGTGAGGTACGGTAGAGGGGGTTAGGGGGGCTATTAGGGAGTAAAGGGTCTATTTTGGGAGTAAAGGGTCTATTTTGGGAGTAAAGGGTCTATTTTGGGAGTAAAGGGTCTATTTTGGGAATAAAGAGTCTATTGTTCAATAGATCTTTATTAGTATAGAAATCGTGCGTGAGTTAAGTGAGAGTCTGTTTGATAGATCCTTTTTCCTAATTGTTTTCTATAAAAACTGAGAAACATCAATGTGTGTAATTTTCAGGTTGTAATATTGATTTATACTTAAGAAAAAAAATGATTTATACTTTAAAATTCGGGTTTGAATTTATGTGAAATCAATGAAAACTAAATTACGTGCACTCGGTAGAGCTCCTACCTTCGCAGCCGCTTAGACCTGTTCATTCGTAAAATCTGATGGACTGGCAACTGGATAATGACTAATCGTCCCACCAAGTTTCATGCAATATGGTTCAATACTTTTTGAGTTAAAAATGACAGTGACCTTGACCTTTGACCGTGTCGCTCTCAAAATTCTACCAGAAGATCACTGGACATTGACCAATCGTTTCACTAAATTTCACGCAATTTGGTTGAACACTTTTTCAGTTAAAGCGAATATAACAATATTATAAATAAATAAATGCCGGGTAAAATATGATCCCCCGCAAATTTGCGAAGGTAATGATGAAACAAAACCTGTCATTATTTTGTTTTATAACATTTTATTACCATGCGCAAATTTTGAGTTCGGGTCAAATACATGCGCTGTTGCGTCACACTTTAAGTTATTTCAAAAAAGCTAATATTCCTTATAAGTTTGTACATCAGTGATTGTACAAAAATGATATGAAACTAAATAGAACAAATACTGATGTATTACTATCACTGATTTTTATTAGATAAACAGAATGTCATGGACAACGAAATTAGTTTTATTAAATTATACATCAATATCTTAAACCTGAGCAGGCTTCTGAGGCCCGTTGATCGTTCCATGGTTGTAACTAGTAAACATCATTGGGAAATGTTTTTGTTACTTTTAAATTGTACTTATAATTGCATTAGTCCTAAATTACCGAAGCTGAAAATATTACCGTTCTGACATTTTATCCAATATTGAAATCGGTGAATAAATTGAAATCGGTGAATAAATTGAAATCGGTGAATAAATTGAAATCGGTGAATAAATTGAAATCGGTTAATAAATTGAAATCGGTTAATAAATTGAAATCGGTTAATAAATTGAAATCGGTAAATAAATTGAAATCGGTAAATAAATTGAAATCGGTAAATAAATTGAGATCGGTAAATAAATTGAAATCGGTAAATAAATTGAAATCGGTAAATAAATTGAAATCGGTTAATAAATTGGAATCGGTAAATAAATTGAAATCAGTTAATAAATTGAAATCGGTAAATAAATTGAAATCGGTGAATAAATTGAAATCGGTAAATATATTGAAATCGGTAAATAAATTGAAATCGATAAATTTAAAGTGGCCGTGAAGAATAAACACCCTATTATCTTATCACTAATTGATTATTATCTTAGATAGGGTAAGTACTGGGTTATCGAACGATTTTAAATTATCGGACACGGGAGAAAAATTATAATGATTGTAATTTTACATTTATTTTAATTACCAATTAAATTAAAATTTAGATAACAATTAGTTAGTATATTGTTCTCTGTTGGCCGAAAATGTGAAACTGTTCGATAAATCAGAATTTACACTAAATGAAATTATACTTATAATGCATGAAAATATATTAGATAGAATATATTTTATTGCATTCATAAAATATCCTGTATAAATAATGAATATAAATAATATATATTATATATATATTATTACCATCCAGGTCAAAAAACCGACCTAAAATAATTCCTGACAGAAATTGTACACCAATTAAATAGTGCAATTACTTGATTTTGAATCTGTGAAATTTTTGCTTTACCATCGAACCATTTTGTCACTTACGCTATTTTCTGCCTCTGTCATCGGATGGGTCTGTATTTCGCGCGGGAGAGTCGTAATTAAAATAATAAGAATAATGAGGAAACTAGAACAGGTGCTCGTAGAGCGCATACTTTCACCAGACGCTTCAATTGATTTCAACCTTTACGTGACCTTGACCTTGACCTTCAACCATGATCGCTTCAAAAATCTAAAAATAGTTCCTGCGCAATGACCAATCGTCCCACCAAATTTCAGTTCATTTTGTTGAATAGTTTTGCTTTTTGCTAACAAAATAACCAGTAATTTATGATATCAAATTACCGTTAAAATTCATGATAACAAGTTTAGAAATAAATAAGTAAACGCCGATCAAAACAAAACCTTCCACAGTTTGTGTAGGTAAAATAATATTTACCAAGTTTCAGCTAAATAATCACATTAATGCTAACGTTTATAGATTTTAAGATTACTTATTGATTTCCATTGCCTTTGTAGTCTAATGTAGTTGGGAGACTTGGGTAGGTGGTACATTAATTTATCAGTAAGTTACTTGATATCAACGCTATAGGGCTTATGATAGAGCGACCACCGTGTAGTACGACCAATATTTACACTGTCATCTTGTGTACTATATAATGAATATAGTGTATATTTTAATATTAAAAACTTAATTAACATTAGAACTAGTGTACTTGCCCGTTAAGAATAACGTGTTCTCAATAGAATCACTATTTGTAACTGTGTACTTGCCCGTTAAGAATAACGTGTTCTCAATAGCATCAATATTTGTAACTAGTGTACTTGCCCGTTAAGAATAACGTGTTCTCAATAGAATCACTATTTGTAACTGGTGTACTTGCCCGTTAAGAATAACGTGTTCTCAATAGAATCACTATTTGTAACTGTGTACTTGCCCGTTAAGAATAACGTGTTCTCAATAGCATCAATATTTGTAACTAGTGTACTTGCCCGTTAAGAATAACGTGTTCTCAATAGTATCAATATTTGTAACTAGTGTACTTGCCCGTTATGAATAACGTGTTCTCAATAGTATCACTATTTGTAACTGTGTACTTGCCCGTTAAGAATAACGTGTTCTCAATAGCATCAATATTTGTAACTAGTGTACTTGCCCGTTAAGAATAACGTGTTCTCAATAGAATCACTATTTGTAACTGGTGTACTTGCCCGTTAAGAATAACGTGTTCTCAATAGAATCACTATTTGTAACTGTGTACTTGCCCGTTAAGAATAACGTGTTCTCAATAGCATCAATATTTGTAACTAGTGTACTTGCCCGTTAAGAATAACGTGTTCTCAATAGTATCAATATTTGTAACTAGTGTACTTGCCCGTTATGAATAACGTGTTCTCAATAGTATCAATATTTGTAACTAGTGTACTTGCCCGTTAAGAATAACGTGTTCTCAATATTATAACTAATTGTATAATTTAACTATCCACACATCTGGTCCCTCAGATTTAGCTGAAGTTATTAACTGAATACTGACGATAATTTTATAGCCATAGAGTATATAAATTAAATGACAGAATATGTTAAAAAGTTCACCACAAATTCATACTAAAGATTTTACATCAAGTATACTTAGCTTATGAACAAAAAGATATTAATAATATTAATAAAATAAATGAAATTTACTGTCAGAATGAATTATAACAAATTTGTAAATGATTTCGGCAATACTAATTCGTAATAATTATTTTAAAAAGTTAGAGATAAAATTAGCTAAATGCTAATTTTAAATCAAATTTACACGCTGCTATTATTTAAGTTCAATAACATAAATATGAAGAAGATAAAAATAATGAGTTCATAATATTTTCAGAAGTTAAAGACAGTCAAACTCATCATGAATATCAAAACTATTGTGATGTTAGTTCTCCTGAGAGAGGTAACTATTACTAATAGTATAATGCTTTGTATATTAATATTTAATGTATGCTGATCTATTAATTGAAATGATTTAATATTCAATATAATAATATTTTAAACAAATTTCAAATTGATTAATTATTTAGCGATTAGGAAAAATGGATTGAAATTTTGACTTTGTGAAAATAATAAAAAAAAAGTTATTTAAATATTATGAAACTATGTTTACTAAAATTATAAAAATAAATGTATTCTATATTTTTAATTAAACTGTTATTGAAATATTACTAAATATTAAAAATTATAATTATAATACCATTGAAATTTTGTTAAATTATCATTTCAATATTATTAAAAAAATCTAAATTTTCTTTGTAATTTTCACATTTAAATTGCAGTCTTGATATTACAGATAAAATGCGATATTCCGAGGAAGGGCAACTCCCCTAGTAAGTACCATTTGTAACTAGTAAGTACCATTTGTAACTAGTAAGTACCTTTTGTAACTAGTAAGTACCTTTTGTAACTAGTAAGTACCTTTTGTAACTAGTAAGTACCTTTTGTAACTAGTAAGTACCTTTTGTAACTAGTAAGTACCTTTTGTAACTAGTAAGTACCTTTTGTAACTAGAAAGTACCTTTTGTAACTAGTAAGTACCTTTTGTAACTAGAAAGTACCTTTTGTAACTAGTAAGTACCTTTTGTAACTAGTAAGTACCTTTTGTAACTAGTAAGTACCTTTTGTAACTAGTAAGTACCTTTTGTAACTAGTAAGTATTGGTTAATTGAAGACTTGCTTTATATTTTAATTTAATTTATTCTTTTTAATTTACTATAACTCTTTGGGAGCACAGTGGGACACCAAGTAACCCACTTATTAAGTTACATTCGTTGCAAAGTGCACAGTGGGACACTATGTAACCCACCTTAAAAATTGCAAGATGGTACTATTTTTGACCTACCTCATAACAAAGCATTTAAATGGAATTATTGCGATTTTCGTTTATATTTCATACCATTGAGTTAATTTATATACAAATACATAATTGATTATTGCAAATAAAAAAAAATGACTGTGCCACTTGGTATTATTTTCA
>CANNZV010002212.1:0-67336 GCA_947561585.1 Caprella mutica | reverse complement strand
GACTCTTTTCTCTGATAGTACATCATCACAGTGACTCTTTTCTCTGATAGTACATCATCACAGTGACTCTTTTCTCTGATAGTACATCATCACAGTGACTCTTTTCTCTGATAGTTCATCATCACAGTGACTCTTTTCTCTGATAGTACATCATCACAGTGACTCTTTTCTCTGATAGTACATCATCACAGTGACTCTTTTCTCTGATAGTACATCATCACAGTGACTCTTTTCTCTGATAGTACATCATCACAGTGACTCTTTTCTCTGATAGTACATCATCACAGTGACTCTTTTCTCTGATAGTACATCATCACAGTGACTCTTTTCTCTACTATTCATCATAGATTTCTGCTAGCAATCATCATTAATTTAGACTCTTTTTAATTGTCTAATATACTACAATTGATGGTGTTCTGAATATTAATTGAATAATGATTATAGTCACTATCGATATTCAACCAATTAATAGTACTTTTGTTGTTACCTCATCAAAAAAATATAGGAAAAGGAAATTTTCATGTGTAGTTTATAAATACAATAGGGTCCTTCTATTATTTCCATTTAAAATAATTTGATTTACTTTTTTCATATATGATATGATATAAATGATAATTAAAATAATGATATTATTTACTGTTGTTTGTTTGACTGTAAATGTGGAACTGTCCGATAACTCGGAACTTACCCCATTAGTCAATTTAGTCTTCCATTAGTTAGTCATTGATACGTTAATTACTAATTGTACCTAATAATAGCCTAATTACGGGGCAATGATGAATTGCCGACACTTTCATAAAAGCGATCAGGAAAATATTTAGGTATGAGTGTGATGTGTATGAGTATGATGTGTATGAGTATGATGTGTATGAGTATGATGTGTATGAATATGATGTGTATGAGTATGATGTGTATGAGTATGATGTGTATGAGTATGATGTGTATGAGTATGATGTGTATGAGTATTATGTGTATGAGTATGATGTGTATGAGTATGATGTGTATGAGTATGATGTGTATGAGTGATGTGTATGAGTATGATGTGTATGAGTGATGTGTATGAGTGATGTGTATGAGTGATGTGTATGAGTATTATGTGTATGAGTATGATGTGTATGAGTATGATGTGTATGAGTATGATGTGTATGAGTATGATGTGTATGAGTGATGTGTATGAGTGTTTATTTATTTAAACAAGAGTCTTTCCTTAACGTTTCCTTTATTCATTTCTTTGATGACGGTGATTTATGACCCAATAAGATAATAATACCAAAGTTATTCAAAATTAAACCTATAAAAATGTGGCAAGTTTTAAAATGGTACATATGAAAATATTAATGGAAAATGTGATGTAAAACAGAACACTTCAGAAAAGGGAAAAATATTCCAAGATATTCTAGCCTACCTAAAGAATAATGAAAAATAAAGGAATTTTTGAAGAAAATCTAACATTCACATTTAGAACAAAAAGAAATATATATGATGATTATTTATTTAGGGCTATCTTTTTAAGAGTAACAAATTCATTTTCTTGAAATAATTACAAATAAGTTCATTATATTTCAAATTATACAGTGATCGAACTTACCTTTTCTGTAAAACTTTAATATGATTAGACACGTGATTAGGTGCCTGGCACCTAACTCACATAGCCTAAGAAAGGTATGGATGTACAGAGCTATAATGCAATGACTTTAAAAAAGGAGCTGGCACATAATATCGCATCCTATTATGTAGCTTCATTGCGAGAATTTTTTCACTCCTTAACAGTTAAATTCTTGTCTAAGAAACACTCCTAAAATCTTCACTTTGTCAGTTTGCTGAATTTGCCGATCACCATTGGAGTATTAGATGAATTCTTTTATTCACATGATCCACTGGATCGAATATTTTATTACACAATGACTTTATGTTCAAAACGCAGTCTAGCCAAACTGATGTTTCCAAAATTACAAGTTTTTGTCTTTGCTTCTGTACGTATGACATGTCCGACGATAGCGAGATGAGCTGAGTATCTCCGTGTGTACCTATTGATTTCGTCTGTATGATAAAAACAGTGGTATAATTGTAGTTTACATAGTCACAATTTAATTATGGTTTAAAATATTGACAGTGGTATATATTTTCTCCATTTCGCCTATCAGTAATAAACATAGCGGTACAAATGCGTACCAATACGTAGTGAACGTGTTAAAGTCCAAATAAATCAAAAACACAGTCACCACATCATTAATTCCATTCGGTGAGACTCAAAATAGGTTGACAAGTACCTCTGCCATTTCTAAACCCATGTTGATTGTCATTCGGTATATTTTTACTCTCCGGATACTGGTAAAGCTGTTTATAGGCATGTTTCTTTATTACTTTTGGAAACATGTCTAACACAGAGATAGAACGATAGTTTAGCATATCTAGGGTTGTGACAATATGTGTTTAAAATCATAGATCTTAAGAATATCATAGACGAAATGAAATGGTATCGAATACTATATACCGCTGGTGTAGAACCATTCAATAGTCTTGAATTCTCTCCGTCTATAATATTTTCAGGATCTATAATTTCAAATGCATATTGTCACAACCTTACTCATATCTAAGGCCCATTCTATATTAGCAGATAAAACGCCACGTTTTTTCACCGCTCAGTTTACGCCTCTTCAATTAATCACGGTAAAATGAATGGGAATCAAATTTACAGTCTATACTAGCGTTTTACCGCCTTTCATTCATTTAACCGCAATTAATTGGAGAGGCGTAAACTGGGCGGTAAAAACGCGACGTTTTTTCTTCTACTATAGAATGGGCTTTACACAGAGATGTGCCGATAGTTATCTGTCACCTACTTTGGACATGAAGGCTAATGGGAATATTTAAAAACAATCTTGAAAGGTAGAAGTGGTAATTGAATAGAAGCAATCACAGTACAAAGACTGGCAACGAATCAACAGAACATTTCTTATTTTCAATGACATTATGTAAGTAATTAGTAGATGTTGTGAAACAGAAAGACCCGAGAACCGATAATTACTACCTAGAAACTCTACTAGATTATCAGTATTAGCAATAAAACGACACTTATTGCTATTAACGTATTGCAATTATTGGCAGTACAATACTATTTATAACTGACCAAGTTTGCCTTGAATTAGGCTTCAACTCTTCAATTTTATTACCATCGCAAAAATTCTTTTTTCGGTTTTCCAAATCATTTACCTTATTTATTTCATATTAACACATGTCTACGAATTCTACAACACTTGTATGATTTATAAACAAAAAATCGCACTCAGCTTCTCTTCATTTCTAACTTTTTTTTTTAAAGACAATATCCCTATCAACCCAAGGATAATACTTTACTTTTAATTGGACAGTATTGATCTTTTACATCTTAGTAGATATTTAAAAAACGCATCATCACGATATTATTGATTAATATAAACAATCTATTTAAAATGTACTTCACATATCATATCAATACCGATTTAATTAATTATTAAAATGTTATTCAATATTAGTGAAACAAAGCATTTTTCTGAAAAACTGCAATTGGTATTTTGGATGATCGCAGACCTATGTTAATTCATCTATGGGATACATTTTATCAGATCCACTGTTAATTGTACCTACCTTTCTTGTAGCTTGTTACTCATTAATGATATTTAAGTTCTACACATACATCCTCTTTAAGTTTAAATAATCAAACTGATTTGAGATTCTATTCTTTTAGATGAAACCTGTTTCAGTCTTCTAGCAATAATTATTTTTGAATTACAGCCCTTTTCAATCGGTTACTTTTTTTTGCGGAAACCCTGTGTTTCACATAGCATATCAATGACCAAATAGTCAGTGGCCAAAATAATATCCCGTCTTGCGGGACGCTAAAATCCTTATTTTTGGGTCACATGACTGGAAATCTAGCGTCAGTTTAATGGAGAAATGGTATAACTGAAACTAAATTTAATGGAGAAATGATATAACTGAAACAAAATAAGGTTTTACACCGTCTTCCTTAGCGTCCTGCAATTGCTGCAACACTTCCTCTCTCTAGAGTAGTTTATCGTATCTCTATGGGAAATCCATATTAAAAGGAGAAACAAATCAATCAATTTTATTTTGGGTTTTGAGAGACAATATAATTTAAATTCAAAAACAGGTACTGTACTAATGTGTATAACAAATCACTTACCTCAAGAACTGCAACTTGGTTCTACGGAAAAGATTCTACGCCAGAGGGTAATACTTTTCCGTAAGCCTCAAGAGGTCCAACATCTGAGATATGGCTTCGCTGTAATGGAACTGACTACAGTGCTAACAATGCAGCTATAGTGCATTCTTTAGCTCTCTAGATAGGTGAGATGCAGTGGAGATCTAACCCTATGGCACTAGAAGATAGGAGCCAAAATTGAACAATGTAGTAAGCAAATAAGAATGTTCTTAGCGTTTGTCTTGGTCTATGAAATGGTAGTTGTTGTTGTTTTGTTGTTTTGTTCAGTTATTGTTTTTCTCCGATTCTTTCAATTAATAACATAAGCATTAGTAATGTATAATCATTAATATAATCAATTATAAGGTTGTATATTTAATAAAACTAAAGGAAAGTATTTTCTATCTCTACTTACTCCATGAATTGATTACTTATACTTTGTAAATTCTTATGATTTACTTAAAAATAGTTGCAGTTTTTTTTAATTATATCGCATTCTGTAGTATATGTAATACTCAATTTTAGGCAATCAACTTGTAATAAATGTAAAAATTAAAGTATTTAATAAATAAAAGATTCCAAAAGATATTGGATTAGTTCCTAGTTATTGGACGGTTCCACATTTTCGATTATGTAAAAAAGATATAATTGCATTTATAATTGAACTTTCATTTCAATTTACCAATTGAAACAAAAGCTACCATATAAAAAAAAATAAAAAGCTAAAAAATAAAAAGCTACAATATGGAAACTTTTATTTCAATTTACCAATTGAAATAAAAGTTAAATAATACTTATAATATATACTCTCAAGGGCCGTACACACGTAGGGTTTTTAAGTCTTTCCACCAGACTTTTTGCTAAGCTCCTCCTACTTTTTCCAAAAGAATATAGGAAAAAACGATATAATTATTATTCATTTCAGTTGGTATCCATGATACCTGCAGGTATCATGGATACCAACTAAAGTAAATGATAATTGAATAATTTTTTCTTATATTCTCGTTGAAAAAGTAGGAGGAACTTAGCAAAAAGTCTGGTGGAAAGACTTAAAAACCCTACGTGTGTACGGCCATTTATATGATTGAAAATGTGAAACTGTCTGCTAACTCGGTGCTTACCCATAGAAGATATAACACTTTAGGTTTCTTTTCTAATTATAAGAATAAGTTTGGTGTAGAATAACATAGAGTTTCAGTAACTCATATTAATATTTCAGTGCAAGACAATCTAGCACCCGAGAGACTGCAAAGGCAAATGAAAAACCACTTCTAATTAGTAAAGAAGAAAGCTGTGTGTGTTTGTGTGTGTGTATGAATAAATGTGTGTGGGTGTGTAGACTGTTCCATAGATAATGAGAGTCATAGGCTTTATGTGTTTTAATTCGCTGTCTTTCAAAGGGAGGAAAATGTAAAAGGTTTAGTGAAATATGGTATAATTTTTAAAGTTGGTTGTGAAATTTAGATATCGTTTGTAGTTTGCATTTAATCTTCTATGGCCCCACCATAACTCTCTTTCAATGTTCTATGGCCCCATCATAACACTCTCTTTCAATCTTCTATGGCCCCACCATAACTCTCTTTTAATCTTCTATGGCCCCACCATAACCATCCCTACCAAGTGTTTTAAGCAGAATAACTGTTTTTCATATCTGCAATATATTAATCTCTGAAAGTAAATCCATGATTTAAAAACGGAAAGTCACGTATTTTCTATTCCTGTTCAATGCTTTATATGTTTTATGTACCAAATAATAGATGGTATGGTACTCGATATCATCAATGTTATTTCCAGAGGCTATGCTATCCAAAGATTGAAATGAAAAAAGGGGTCAAATTTTCACGACTTTTATCAATCTGTCAGAGTGTAGATATATAAAAATATATATGGAAATATATGTATTCATAGGCTGGACAAAATAATAGAAACCTTTCACTTATAAGTACTTTATCTGAAAAATATGGTTTAATGCAAAATATTTATCCGAGTTCACTGAGAATTAGTTGTTCTTGCTACAAAATTATTGTATATTTTCAATTGTATTCTATATTTTTTTTATTTTAGTAAAAAAACATGATCTAACCGATTTTAAAAAGGCGAATTGTTGGTGTGGCCATAGAGTGTTATGTTGGACACAATTCAAAAACAGGGAAAACCTTCAACAATCGGAGCAACTCTAGTTAGCCTTCCAAGCTCTCTGATAGAGATTGGCGATCACTAAACTGCATTTAGAGGAAAAAACAGCAAACTACAGCGACTAAGGTGAGTGCAAAGTATAATCAGCATCTAAGCAATCTAGGTTCCACAATCACTATTCCTCTTGATCTTCATAAAGCTGAATACCATCAGCAAGCCTTTTCTTTCTTCCCGAATCGTTGAGAAGAGGATGATGTGGTACCGGGACCAAAAAACCTGGTATCCAGATCAGTGGAAGCTAGTGATATTCTCTAGTGAATCTAGTTATACTCTTTTGTAGTAAAGCAAACACAGCAATTGTGTATGCATTACTATCATCACGAACCTATATGATTGTAAGTAAGTGACAGTCAAATCAGTTACCGATTTGCTCTCGTGAGCTACACACCTATTCTCCTGTTCGTAGTTATTTGAGACCTTAACTTGCGAGCGTTTTAGAGGAGATATTATTTGTAATAACATGTGCTTGACCAATGAATATAATCTCTTTAAGTGTTAATTACTTTACCATTATTACCCTTAAATACAGTTAAGCTTGGACCAGAGGCCTGAGGTCGGAACCATAGTGGCAAGTTGGTTCTAGGGCATGGTACCATGAGTATTTAGTAGAAAGAGATTTATAAAGAGAAAGGAATCTGAAAATACCACAAAGTAAGATCCTAATCACTTAAGAGCCCATACACTTAGACGTTATAGTGAAGCAAACTAAGTACGTCACATTGGTGGCCACGTATGGTGCGTGATTAAGTAATTCGAATTTAATGTGCGGAAATTCAATTACTGAAGTAAAAGATTGAAAGCTTTGTAATTTACCAAAAACTAAGTTAACCATCTGATTGGAGAGTATTTGATTACAGCAAGACCGGGTTTTGCGACCCTATATGAAGGTGCGATCCAATTAAGGTGTTCAGTTTTTGTGATAAAGTATAAAGATAATTCAACTCAAGGTCAAGCAAAAGGCATCTCGAAAATTATCGGAAGGATAAGGAGAGTACAGATGGCCTAATTTGAAATCTGAATGAGCAAAGACAATCAACAAGACTGACCAGTCTGAAAAAAAAAAAATTCTGGAAATTCTGGAAAATTCTGGAAAATTCTGGAAGAAACTGGAAAAACACGGAGGGAGGAAGCGACAGTAATGGGTTAAGCGTTGCACGTTGACGAATGGTGATGGAAAACATTCGATTATAAACAACATGCAAAAAAGCCGTAAATCAACCAGAAATTGAGAGTCTAATTTGTTTAAATACTACATCTGAAAAGTATTTATTCAAACTGCAAAATTCAGTGATTCAACATTCAGTGATCATTCAACATTCAGTGATCATTCAACATTCAGTGATCATTCAACATTCAGTGATCATTCAACATTCAGTGATCATTTAATATTCAGTGAAGTTTTAACATTCAGTTAACATACAGTGCATAAAATACAGTGCACAGCGCTCAGTGAACAATCAGTTAACATCATAACAGTTAACATCAGAGCAAAAATCAACGACAAAACCTGATAAGCGGGACCCACTGTACATGGAACTGAAAGTTGAGTATACCATATCACTATATGTCATCTTATCATTCAGTCTCATTTCTGAAGCGATCGGAGTAAGATCTATGTGTTAGTTCTTAGTCAGTGGTGAAATAAGCTGTCCTGTTTAGTCTAGAATTGTGTTGATGAATAAGCAGAAGGTAATTAATCATTACTGCAGCAATTATAATTATAAGATGTATGAGTGCATGCATTTCTTTTAGCTTTGCTGTGTGTCGTTATTAATTGAAAGATAGTATAAATATTTTTATATTTATTGATTTAACAAATATTGCTCTATATTAAATTATATTTCATTTATTATTTATTATTTGAATGTTTATTATTATTATATATTTATTATATATTATTTTTTAATGGTTGATGGATTAATTTTTTAATTGGATAGTCTATTATTTTTTCTTCTTCTTTTTTCATAATAAGTGATTACACGTGCATTACACTTGATTAAGTACATAATAACACTTCATTAGGATAGGAAACACATGCCAACCTCAGAAGACGAAGCAATTAACGCGGAGGCTGTAGAACTTAGATCTGGAAGACGAACTAAACCCAGAGTACAGAAAACTAAACAACCCAAAACACCCAAATCACCCCCCAACTCACCCCCCAAATCACCCCCAAAGTCACCACCCAAAACATCCCCCAAAACATCCCCCAAAACAACCCCCAAAAAAACCCCCAAAAAAACCCCCAAAATGTCGGTCGAATTAACACAAGCTCAACTCCAGGAGATAATTAAAAGTCGGAGTACGACGATCATAAATTCGGATTCATTGCCAATATTCAGGGGAAGAAGAAGGCCAGAGGATCCAGCTTTCGAGGAGAAGAACACGTTTCGTCAGCACCTCAGCCTATTAAATAATCATATATCCAGCTTAGGGGATAAAGATGATGCAGAAAAGAAGAAAATCCTTTTCAGGAGCGCTGATTGCAAGCTAGGAGATTTTCAAATTACTGTTAATAACGTTGTTAACGGTAAAACATTTAAGGATAGCACATACCAAGAAATATGCACGGTACTAGAAGACATATATGTGCAGAAAGACAGCAAGGATATCTACAGTGTATGTCATGAATTATACACAAATAAATTGAAGGATGAGACTACAGCTGCCAGTGACATCTTAAGTACATTAGAAAAGATAGGAGAAGTCACGGATTTTATTTTAAATGACGACACAATGAACGCCCAATTTCCAGTAAGGACAGCAACTGAAAGTGATGAATCATTCACACGCAAATTAAAAAATCACGCAAAAGATCTCATGAATACATCAATGTATTTAACAATATTGGGTCCACAGATCAACCCCAGTATCATCAAAGGAGTCGTTGAAGGTCCTTTTAAGACAACAGCTAATTTACTGTCTGCTACAACGAAGAAAATAAGATCTTTGCCACATGATAAAAAAATTCTAATACCAAAAAAGAATTTCAATGACACAGAAACTTTTTTGATAGAAAAACCCGAGGGTGAGAATCAAGCCAATTTTCACGAGGATATGCTAGAAGACACAGAAGCATATTACACTTATGACATAAGAAACAGAGGAACAGCAGGTAGGTATGTAAGCAGAAGTAGGTACAAACACAATCCCACAGGCAGGGCACACGTACACAACACGAACATCCCCCACCCTACCCCTACCCCTCACAGCCGTAGTGGTACAATTAAGTGCTACAGGTGCAACAAATTAGGACATATAGGTAGAGAATGTCGGGCTCAACAGGCCAAGGATTTTCGCAAAAACATGTAAATACAAACAGAAGTAAAAAACAAAATAGGTCTCACGGGAAAACGGTCGGTAGCTCCGTGTACGAAAGTGAATTGAACATGAATAAATTAGATCCAGTGCACGTTAAATTCAATAGCAAAGGTAAATCGTCACTCAACACAAGTTGTGAATGTAAAAATAAGTTCGATCTATTAAAAGAAGAAGAGTTAAGCGTTGAGGATAAAAAAACGAGCGAAACATATATAACAGTCCAATTAGTAAAAAATAAAGATGAATTAAGCGGATTGATGGACTGTCATTATACGATAAAAGGGACTTCTAAGCCAACGATAATTTTACATAGTAAAGAATTCGATTGGGAAGCTTTAATAGATTCAGGGAGCGAGAGAACGATTTTAAACAGTCGTAATTTTAATTACAAGGCGAGTCACGAGGACATAATAAAATCAAACGTAACTATTAAAGGCATAAACGGACGTTCCGAAGTAAAAGGTGAAGTAAAATTTGAACTAATGTCGAAATCCCACAAGAAAACAGTAAACGCTTTACTGATCAACAACAGTAGCTTACCATATGATGTAATATTAGGAAGGGACGTGTTAACGAACGCGCAAATTGATTTTGATAAGAAAATATTAAAATTAGGTGAAGAAAAAATTCCGTTTATGGAAAAACGTAGAATAGCTACTAAAGAACTATTAAGCACAGATTGCTTAATATCTGAGCTGGTCCTTACTTCAAATAGGTCAAAACGAAGAACGTTGATAAGACAAATAAACGAACGCACAAACAGCCGTAGTAGTATTGCGAAAGTAAGGGTTAAACCTCAACAAAAAGGGCAAACGGAGGTTATGAAATCCGGGGTAAACACGAAGACAAGGAATAAAAAACGCGAGAAGAACGGAAATGTTCATATAAATAGCCAAGTCGTTGAGGCAAACAGCGTACAAATATTGTATGGGTTTGTCAAAAACAACGAAGCAGGAAGTTATATAATAGCTAAAAGAAGTTTCAATAGCGGTTTAGTGATAGCCGAAACACTAATAAAAATCGAAGACACAAAAAAAGAGGGAGATCAAGTGTCAATATGCCCAGTTTTCGTAATGAATCCGACGGATAGTGATATCATATTACGGGACAATATGATAGTTGGTAAACTCCAGACGTATGAAGAGGAAGTCGAAGTAAATATAGCGACTATATCGGAGTGTTTAAATAATAGGACTCATAAATCTAGGTTAGGAAACGTGTTGAGTGACGAAAAACCAAAGCCATTTGAACGAAACGTTACCCCTGAACTAATTTATGAAAAGTCAAAGGTACATGCAGTTGGAATTAATGGAGAGCCATTAGTTACAACGCATGGCAACCGAGATATGAAGTGTAAAATATCACGTGACGGAAGCGCTGATAGAAGCCGTGGCAGCACATTAAGTGCTGATGTAGAAAACAATTCTCAGACAGTGCCATCAGCACCAAGAAGGTTAGTTAATGCTGACATATCATGTGGAATGTCAGAGTATGAAGACAAAATGACGCAGTTACTAAATGACTTTAGAGACGTAATCACGATTAAGGACGAAAAAATCGGGACTACTAGTATATGTAAACACACAATAATATTGAAAGATCCTAATATAGTGATAAACAAGATGCCGTACCGCATCCCACATAAATTTCAAGAACAACTTGAAGAAGTCAACAGGTCAATGTTAAAAGAAGGTACTATAGAACCTTCAATGTCCGAGTATAACTTTCCCGTTATCGTGGTTCATAAAAAGAATGGGGAAATACGACCCGTAATAGATTTCAGATCATTAAATAAGTGTGTCCATATACAAGGATTTCCGTTACCTAGGGTTGACGATATGCTTGGATCTTTAGGTGGATCAAAGATATTTTCTAGTTTAGATCTGAGGAGTGCATTTCACCAGGTGGAACTCTCCGAGGAGTCTAAAAAGCTTACAGCATTTGCGGTAAATGGAAAAAAGTACCATTTCCGCAAATTACCCTTCGGGTATGTCAATAGTCCAAAAGTATTTCAAGCAATAATGACAAAAGCGTTAAGTAATGTATTAGGGAAACTCTGTTTCGTATTTATTGATGACATCCTAATTTTTAGTCGATCTTATGAACAACATTTAAATGATATTGGCCAAGTGCTAATGAATTTACGTGACGCTCATTTGAGATTAAAATTAGAGAAGTGTGAATTCTTTAAACACGAAATTAATTTTCTTGGACATCGAGTCACTACTGAGGGCATCCGATGTATCCAAAACGAAAAACTTAGAGAAGCATCTAGACCAACAGATGTAAAACAACTTCAGCGATTTTTAGGGCTTGCGAATTATTTTCGTAAGTTCGTACCTAAATTTAGTCAGAAAGCCGACCCATTATATAGACTATTAAGGAAGGACACTAAATTTGACTGGACTGACGAATGTGAGACTAGTTTCATTAATCTCAAAAATATTTTGACATCAGATACGGTTTTAGCACATCCAAATTATTCCAGACCATTTTATTTATTTACTGACAGCTCAAATATCGGAGTTGGCGCAGCATTGCTACAACCAGATTCGACCAAAAGCAAAACATTAAGACCCATAGCATATTTCAGTAAATCATTAAATTCTACTCAAAAAAGGTACTCCACGACTAAACTAGAGTTTCTTGCAATACATCTAGCTTTAAAGGAATTTCAATATCTATGTCTAGGATATCCTATTACCATTTTAACTGATCACAAACCTTTATGTGCATTTTTTGGTAATAAACTTCCTTTAGACACGGCATTAGCCAGGTGGGCAATAGAGGCGAGCACATATGATTGTACCATCAAATATTTTGAAGGTAAGAGAAATGTGGTAGCCGATACCCTTAGTAGATTAACTCCTCTAACGGAAGAAACAATAGATGATTGTGAACTTTTAACACCATCTAATGAAAGTTGTAATTCAATTGAAAATTATATAGCAACCACAAGATCGAGGGCTAAGCTAAACGTACCACAAATTATTAACGACAATGACAATGACTCAGAAACAGACTCAGAAAACGAACAAGAATCAGATACATCTAAATTGTATAAAATCAACAAAGAAAAACCATTTCTAAACTACATACCTAAACAGGAAGACATAACATGGACTTTAAACAGACTAAAGACTGCACAGTCAAACGACTTTGCTTGTAAGGAAATAATGGATATATTACAGAAAAAACAATTAGGAACATCTAGGAACATAGCTGAATTTTTCATATTAGACGGAATATTATATCGACATCGGAAAATAGATACTCGGGCAGCCAGTATTGTTAATTATGTTATACCAAATGAAATGATCAATTTAGTAATTAATTCAATACATTTTAACACCCATTGTGGTTTAGCTCATACGCTATTTCAATTTCGACTAAAATATTATCATTTTCAAGAAAGATCGGTCATAGAATCTTTTATTAAAAGATGTGACGTTTGCAAAATCCTTAAAGGAAGTCTAGATACACCAATTAAATTAATGTCTGCCCCAGTAGCTAATACACCATTTGAAACAGTTTCATTTGATTTTATTGGACCTTTTATAACAACTGACACGAACAACAAATATATTTTATCAATAACATGTATGTTGACAAGATATAACGAATTACACGCAGTAGCTGACAAATCAACTAACACAGTAATTGATTGTCTAAGTAAAACATTTAGTCGTTGTGGATATCCCAAAACGTTAATGTCGGATTGTGCGAAAGAATTCAAGTCTAACGCAATTAGAACTTTCAGTGAAATACATCAGATATACAAATGTGAGGTATTACCATACTCAGCATATTCCAATGGAATTTGTGAACGTAATAACCAGAAAATTAACAAATTATTAAGATTCTATGTAGCCACAGTAGATCACAATAATTGGGACATGTTTCTCGATATTGTCCAAAACACAATTAACAACCAGGTCAATTTAACCTTGAAAGATACACCCTCATACGCTCTTTATGCGAGGGACACATCTCCAAATATTCAAGCAGAAAATTTGGATAGCATTTACAATTTAGATACATCAGAATCAATAGTCAAAATCAAGGCTAGGCAAGCTCTATTTATTCAAGATCAGATAAGAGCTAACATAATTAATCAATCAAACAAACGCATAATTTACCACAATAAGACACGTAAAGACAAAATTATACAGATAGGTGACCGAGTATTAATTAGAAATCATCAAAAAACACATAAATTACAATTAAATTGGATAGGACCAGGTACAGTATTACAAGTGAAAAAAAACAAAGCTATAATTAAATTAGGACATCAAACGATAACGAGCAATATAAATTATCTAACTAAGTTGGAAAATTTCACAACAAATTAATTAAATAATTTCATTAACATCATTAAACAGGAAATCAAATTATGAGAAATTTGAATATAAACATTATATAGAAAGTCCACAAAAGGAACACATAACACGAAGTAACATGAGTAACATGTTACATTTACACGAACACGTGGCATATAACACAGTTACATGCAAAGAGTCAGAGAAATGTTTACATTTTTTTTGCTTACGCGAGACAAACAAACAGAGCATACAATTCATTGTTCAAACTACAATATTTCCTTTGCTCAGTAAGAGAATTATTGTATGAATTTAATTGTATGAATTTTAATTGTAATATTTGTATGTATTTAGTTTAAGTTGATGGGATGAATTATGAATTTTATTAATATAAAATTTCATATAATAATTTTAATAGGATTAATATTTTTGTTGTATGCATGTTAATTTTAAATTTTTTGTTTAAATGTTGGGTAACGAATAAGATGAATTATATTCTGTAAAATTGTTTGAATGAAAATTTGAAAAAAAAAAATATATATATATATATATATTCAAATTTAGGATGAAATACTGAAATAATTTAAAATCAAAAATGATCAATTCAAAATGAGACTGAAATATGATAAAATACCTAAAATGAACAGGGGCCATGGTCTAACGGTATCGTTTCGATTTCAGTGACGAGAGGCAGAGAGGACCCAGTTACCCACACAGCCAACAGCTCCTCAGCCACAAACAGCCAGTGACTGACTCTCAGCCACTCACAGCCGGTTGACACACAGAACTGTAATTCAAGGTCGTGAGAAGTAATCAGCTGGAGCGATGGGACAGACTCAGAGTAATTTTGACCTGAACTCAGTAGTGGAGCTGATCCAGAAATCATCTTCAATGAACAAAGCTCATTTGGAGCAAACCATTAAAAACATGGGGTCTACAAAGTACGACCTAATACCAGACTTGTTCAGCGACATTTTAGTGTTAATTCTAACACTACTGGTTGTGATGATTCTCGTATGTGGATATCATCAGTCAAAAAAGATTAAGTCAGAAGAGGATATGAAGATGTACGAAATTAGGAATTTGAGGTCTAAGATGGCGACTGAGGCTTTCAATCAGATTAAGCGAAACACCCCTTTAGATTAGAGGAACTAGGTGGAACAGTTAATATCTTTAATGATCAGGCAGTTAATATACAGGCGACAACAGTTATAGTAATGCCTCAGGCAAAACGAAGGCCAAAAATCGAAATTACCAAAACTAAACCTAACAGCATTTAAGATTTTTTTTTCCTCAAACTCAATTTGATCATTATTTTAATTTTTTTTTTAATTTTAAGTTGGGTAATTTTAAGTGAAAATTAATAATAATCGTTTTTTCAATTGAATTTAATTTTAAGTTTAATTTTTTTTTCGGTGTTAATTTTAAGATTTAAATTTAAAGATCACAACTGTCTCAAAATTTGATAAAGATGATCAAAATTCATATAACTTCAATTACGAATAAAAATTCATTAAAAGATCATAAAATACGATATCATATCATATGATAAATTAAAATGAAAATTTTTTTTTGATTATAAATTTTTTTTAAATGTAAATGCAGTAACAATTTGTGTAATGTATTGGAGTGATCAAAGGTCTCTGTTAATATTTAGACTAAAAATCTACATATTAGGAGGGAGGGGTGAGATCTCTAATAGATTAGGCAAGTTATTACGTTTATAAAATGAAAAAGTTGTTACATTTTTGAACTGAGACATATTAGGTAGGAGTAATTTAGATTATTTTGAGAATAAATAAAAATATTGTTAAAGCAAAATTAAGATTGTATAGGTAAGATTAAAAATTTAAGAACATTTGGTGAATGCACATTAGTCTTACATATTTCTAGAACGAATTAAAACTCAAATTTTTCAATTTTCTAATAATATGTTTATTACCGGTTCGAGAAATTTCAAGAGATCCAATATACATGTTTCCACTAACAGCGTGAGCGTCTGAACATTGTTCAATATAGAGTAACAATGGGTAGACAAACCAGCTGGCAGTTTTGGAAAAATGTGAATTGTAACTTTGAAATTTTCGGAAGGGGGGAGCAATGTAGTAAAGCAAACACAGCAATTGTGTATGCATTACTATCATCACGAACCTATATGATTGTAAGTAAGTGACAGTCAAATCAGTTACCGATTTGCTCTCGTGAGCTACACACCTATTCTCCTGTTCGTAGTTATTTGAGACCTTAACTTGCGAGCGTTTTAGAGGAGATATTATTTGTAATAACATGTGCTTGACCAATGAATATAATCTCTTTAAGTGTTAATTACTTTACCATTATTACCCTTAAATACAGTTAAGCTTGGACCAGAGGCCTGAGGTCGGAACCATAGTGGCAAGTTGGTTCTAGGGCATGGTACCATGAGTATTTAGTAGAAAGAGATTTATAAAGAGAAAGGAATCTGAAAATACCACAAAGTAAGATCCTAATCACTTAAGAGCCCATACACTTAGACGTTATAGTGAAGCAAACTAACTACGTCACACTTTTTCCGACTTTGGGACAAGTTTACGTGTGGAGGCAGGCAGCCCACAGAAGCTATCAACCAAGACTGTCTTCTTCTCATGTGAAGTACAGATGAGGCTCAGTAATGGTTTGGACAGACATTTCTTGGAGTTCTCTTGGTCCAACTGTTGTCTTGCATGATAGGATCATCAAATTAGATAATCTTAACATTTTTTTGCGATCAGATGCATCCAATGTACCCATCTCTGTTTCCTGAAGGTGACTGCATCTTCCAAGAAGATAATGCTATGATCCACACTGCCCCTATCGTTAACAATTGCTATGAAGAGCATAAAACTGAGGTAGAACACCTGGAATCGTACTGTGAAACTCTGGATCTCAATATTTCTTACTGTGTAGAACATTCATACAATATCTATTTACAGTCAATACAAATAATATTCCACTTGGGATGAACTCTTACGGTGAAGAACATTCATACAATATCTATTTACAGTCAATACAAATAATATTCCACTAGGGATGAACTCTTACTGTGTAGAACATCCATACAATATCTATTTACAGTCAATACAAATAATATTACACTAAGGATGAACTCTTACGATGAAGAACATTCATACAATATCTATTTACAGTCAATACAAATAATATTACACTAGGGATGAACTCTTACGGTGAAGAACATTCATACAATATCTATTTACAGTCGATACAAATAATATTACACTAGGGATGAACTCTTACTGTGTAGAACATCCATACAATATCTATTTACAGTCAATACAAATAATATTACACTAAGGATGAACTCTTACGATGAAGAACATTCATACAATATCTATTTACAGTCAATACAAATAATATTACACTAGGGATGAACTCTTACGGTGAAGAACATTCATACAATATCTATTTACAGTCGATACAAATAATATTACACTAGGGATGAACTCTTACGGTGAAGAACATTCATACAATATCTATTTACAGTCAATACAAATAATATTCCACTAGGGATGAACTCTTACGGTGAAGAACATTCATACAATATCTATTTACAGTCAATACAAATAATATTACACTAGGGATGAACTCTTACGGTGAAAAACATTCATACAATATCTATTTACAGTCGATACAAATAATATTCCACTAGGGATGAACTCTTACGGTGAAGAACATTCATACAATATCTATTTACAGTCAATACAAATAATATTACACTAGGGATGAACTCTTACGGTGAAGAACATTCATACAATATCTATTTACAGTCGATACAAATAATATTACACTAGGGATGAACTCTTACGGTGAAGAACATTCATACAATATCTATTTACAGTCGATACAAATAATATTACACTAGGGATGAACTCTTACGGTGAAGAACATTCATACAATATCTATTTACAGTCAATACAAATAATATTACACTAGGGATGAACTCTTACGGTGAAGAACATTCATACAATATTTATTTACAGTCAATACAAATAATATTCCACTAGGGATGAACTCTTACGGTGAAGAACATTCATACAATATCTATTTACAGTCAATACAAATAATATTACACTAGGGATGAACTCTTACGGTGAAGAACATTCATACAATATCTATTTACAGGCAATACGAAATATTAAAATCTGTAATCAATACCGACAGTGAGATGATAATCCATTTACATAGTTTTATCATTTCAGTGCTCATCTAACCTTCTCATCTTTAGTTCTTCACTGTTATATTAGGTTTAAAAATACCTACTATGTCTAACTCTGATTGAAAAGCAACTCCTAATCAAAAGATTGGCAAGTTTTATCTCCAAAATGAAATGGACATCACAAGTCAACTGAAATGGAACTGTATAGAAAATGTATGAACTGATAGACATTATTTGAACTTTGGTTCTGACGGAGCAGAGATTTTTTTAATTCATATTGAGTAAGATTGTGTCGTTATGTAATTAACCTTAATGTATTTATTCATAAACTAATATTCTTTCGATCAATAGGATAAATTTCAGTAAATATATTTTATTCAAAATAATTAAAAATAATATAAACTAAAGGTCATTTAAGAGAGAGTAAAAAAAATTCGTTCACTATAAAGACTACTTCTTTACTCACGACAATATACATTCACTATACAGGATCTTTTTGCAGAGGAGTTCTACTGTATCTTTGGAACGATTTTCTTTTATTATCCAAATTCGTTAACTTATTTTAATCAGAATTTTCTGTTATCTAAATGTAATTTATCCAGATTTTCTGATATCAAGATTTTCAGTTTTTCTGAATTTCTAACATCCAGATTTTCAGTTTTCTGATTTTCTAATATCCAGATTTTCTGACTTTCTGATATCCAGATTTTCAGTTTTTCTGACTTTCTGATATCCAGATTTTCAGTTTTCTGATTTTCTAATATCCAAATTTTCAGTTTTCTGATTTTCTAATATCCAGATTTTCAGTTTTTCTGATTTTCTAATATCCAGATTTTCAGTTTTTCTGAATTTCTAATATCTAGATTTTCAGTTTTCTGATTTTCTAATATCCAGATTTTCAGTTTTCTGATTTTCTAATATCCAGATTTTCAGTTTTTCTGATTTTCTAATATCCAGATTTTCAGTTTTTCTGAATTTCTGATATCCAGATTTTCAGTTTTCTGATTTTCTAATATCCAGATTTTCAGTTTTTCTGATTTTCTATTTTCCAGATTTTCAGTTTTTCTGATTTTCTAATATCTAGATTTTCAGTTTTCTGATTTTCTAATATCCAGATTTTCAGTTTTTCTGATTTTCTATTTTCCAGATTTTCAGTTTTCTGATTTTCTAATATCCAGATTTTCAGTTTTTCTGATTTTCTAATATCCAGATTTTTAGTTTTTCTGATTTTCTAATATCTAGATTTTCAGTTTTTCTGATTTTCTAATATCCAGATTTTCAGTTTTTCTGATTTTCTAATATCCAGATTTTCTGTTATACTGATTTTCTAATATCCAGATTTTCAGTTTTCTGATTTTCTAATATCTAGATTTTCAGTTTTTCTGATTTTCTAATATCCAGATTTTCAGTTTTTCTGATTTTCTAATATCTAGATTTTCAGTTTTCTGATTTTCTAATATCTAGATTTTCAGTTATCAAGATTCTCTAATATCCAGATTTTCAGTTGTTCAGATTTTCTGTTTTCCAGATTTTTTGTTTTGGATATTTTATGTTATCCAGATTTTCCGTTTTCCACATTAATCCATTAACCAGACTTTCTATTATCCAGATTTTCAGGTTTCCACATTAATCCGTTAACCAGACTTTCTATTATCCAGATTTTCAGTTTTCCACATTAATCCGTTAACCAGACTTTCTATTATCCAGAATTTCAGTTTTCCAGATTTTCTTTTATCGAGATTTTCCTTTATCGAGATTTTCAGTTTTCCAGATTTCTTCTCTTCGGATGTTTCTTGCCTGTGTCAAAGATATTTCAAAGACATGAACCTTTCAACCAACAAACAACTATACACTTTGCATTAGTATATACGTACTATATAGGTTGATTTTGGTAAAATTAGAATATTAGGTTAAGAATAGTAGAGTTTAACCCTAATGAATTTGACTATCAGAATGTACGGGAAGGTTTGAAAATGTTGAAGTAAAAATGTTGAACATATAAGGAAAAATAAATACATAGGTATATAAGACATTGGCAACTGAGAGAGCAGAGCTGTGATTGGGTGGAATGTTACTCAATCATAGCTCGCACATGTGAGTGTACTCCATAAACGTGGACTGATGTGTACTTAGAGGCTAACCAAACTGTATTTGTAGGTTGTCACACGTCACCACAGTACAATTAATTTCCTAATTTACTTGATATACGCTGATTTACGCCGGTAAGTAAATAATTCTTAACTTCTAAATACAAAAATTTATATAAGAACAAAGTAAAGAAAGGCCAGTAAATTCAAAAGAATAACATGAAAGATATAAAGTAATTTAAAAAGGATGTGCCTAGAAAACACACGTCAAACGGTTAACATAGTCGTCCGATTTTAAGAGTTTTTGAAATTATAAAATTGGAAGAATTTGTAAAGAATATAAGATTCTATACAGGTTGATCCATAGAAAAGTGTAACCAACTCTGAATTTATAGTAATACTAGTGTACTTTCCCGTTAAAAATAACGGGTCATCATCAATCGTAATTTATTACCCGTTAATAAGTTACTTTTAATGAATTCAATTAAACCAAATTTTCTGCATAGTCTAATTTATTTCATAGATAAAATACATTTAAAAATTGAATAAAAACAGGGGAATTCGAATTTAAATTCTGCAGGGTATAATATAATCAATAAATATCTGAATAACATCAATAAATTTCGCCAATAAATAACATTTATAAATAAAATTAATAAATATCATCAATAAATAACTAGAAATAAAGACACATACCTTGTTTGTATTATAATTATATAAACACCAATATCAGTACTATTAAATCCATGTCATTTTTAAAGGGAAACTACACTAGTTTAACTCAAAGAATGTACGTAAAATTCATTTTAAACTAAATAATATCTCCTCTATATAAACTATTATCTCCCTAACAATCATTAATATAGAAACAAACCAAGCGATGCATTTTTGTTTGATTGTTTCTGTTATCTGAGGAAAACAGAAATGTTTTTGCCGTTACTCTGGGGATGACCTTTTGTTCTTTATCAGTTCGAACACTGCTCTTCCTTTCCCTCAATGTATATATATCGATATCTATGTTTTGGAATAAAATGATCGCGTACCCTACTCGTGAGATAAAAAATTAGGAACTAGATTACGAGAACTCGGTAGAGCGCATACCTTCGCCAACGCTTTGGCCCTTTCTCTCCTGAAATCTGATACACTGGTAACTGGATAGTGATAAATCGTCTCGACAAATTTCATGCAATATGGTTGAATACTTTTAGTTACTTGAGTTATAGGTGACTTTGACCTTGACCTTTGACCGGATCGCTCCCAAAATTCTACCAGATGGTTCCAAAACAAATGATAATGACCAATTGTTCTATCAAATTTCATATAGTAGTGTTCAATACTTTTGAGTTATTAAGATATAAATGGCCTTGACCTTGAATGGCCTTGACCTTGAATGGCCTTGACCAAATAGTTTCTGGATACTGACCAATCGTCCCACCAAGTTACATACAATATGGTTGAATACTTTCGGAGTTTTAAATGACCTTGACTTTCGACCGGATCGCTTCCAAAACTCTACCAGAGGGTTCCTGGACATTGACCAATCGTTTCTTCAAATTTCAGACAATTTGGTTAAATACTTTTTTAGTTATGCGAATAACAAGATGATAAATAAGTAAATGCCGTGTAAAATAAAACCTTCCGCAAATTTTCGAAGGTAACTAGTAAAATACTAATAAATATACTAGCAACTATACTAGTCAAATTACTTTTAAAAATACTAGTAAATTTTCTAGAAAAAGAATATTTTGATTTTGTAGGTGGGTTATGGTGGGTGTATGGTAGATCGATGGAGACAATCATTTGATCTTCTATGGCCCCACCATAATGATTTAGTTTTGGAATTAGAAAATAATTGATAAAATATATTTTAATTATGCCAGGCAAAATATAAATGAATATAATTGTTATATTTCATTTATGTGGTATTCACATTCATTTTATTTATGTGGTATTCACATACATTTTATATATGTGGTATTCACATTCATTTTATTTATGTGGTATTCACATTCATTTTATTTATGTGGTATTCACATACATTTTATTTATGTGGTATTCACATACATTTTATTTATGTGGTATTCACATACATTTTATTGATGTGGTATTCACATACATTTTATTCAAGTGGTATTCACATACATTTTATTTAGGTGCAATAGAATGAAAGTTTCTGGGCAATTATATCCATTTAGAAGTTTACATTAAATGGTGTGATGGCAATTATCAAATTAAATAAAGGGACAACTTCAGCAGAAGTGAGGCTTGAATTTCAACCAGCCTGTCAGGCAATTAAATGGAAACTATTCAATGACTGAGTCTCAATTTTTTATTATTTCCTCTATTTTATTTCAATATATTTCGTGTTCATTTTTAATACTTTCCATATTAAATTTTAATCTTTCAGCTGTTTCATTTATCCATTTAAGTTTAATATCCCAACTGTTTAATTTTAATATATTGTTTTTGATGTAGGCATATATACAATAGTTTATTGAAATAATATTTCTATTTAAAAAATAGTCATTCAATTGAAATACAATTTTTGTCTTTTGCCTTCGCAGATTGCAGAAGGTTATATTTTTAGGCGGCCTTTTTTATCATTTTGTTATTCGCACAACTGAAATTTTTTTCAAACCAAATTGCCTGAAATTTGGTGCTACAATTGGTCATTATCCAGTCACCAGTTTATTAGATTTTGGGAACGAACAGGTCTAAGGTCAAGATCATTTATAACTCATGGATTATTGGATGGTCAAGGTCATTGATAAGCGGTGGCGAAAGAATACGCTCTACCAGTGCCCGTCATTTAGTTACCAGTGTACTCGTGCTGTCAAAAATGATGACATTAAATTTCACAACAACAACAAAAGAATGTGATGACAGAATGTGATGACAGAATGTGATGACAGAATGTGATGACAGAATGTGATGACAGAATGTGATGACAGAATGTGATGACTGAATGTGATGACTGAATGTGATGACAGAATGTGATGACAGAATGTGATGACAGAATGTGATGACAGAATGTGATGACAGAATGTGATGACAGAATGTGATGACAGAATGTGATGACAGAATGTGATGACAGAATGTGATGACAGAATGTGATGACAGAATGTGATGACAGAATGTGATGACAGAGTGTGATGACAGAATGTGATGACAGAATGTACGTGATGACAGAATGTGATGACAGAATGTGAAGACAGAATGTGATGGCAGAATGTGATGAAAGAATGTGATGACAGAATGTGATGACAGAATGTGATGGAAGAATGTGATGATAGAATGTGATGACAGAATGTGATGGAAGAATGTGATGACAGAATGTGATGATAGAATGTGATGGAAGAATGTGATGACAGAATGTGATGACAGAATGTGATGGAAGAATGTGATGACAGAGTGTGATGACAGAATGTGATGACAGAATGTGATGACAGAATGTGATGACAGAATCTTGATGACAGAAAGTGATGGCAGAGTGTGATGACAGAATGTGATGACAGAATGTGATGACAGAATGTGATGACAGAATCTTGATGACAGAAAGTGATGGCAGAGTGTGATGACAGAATGTGATGACAGAATGTGATGACAGAATGTGATGACAGAATGTGATGACAGAATCTTGATGACAGAAAGTGATGGCAGAGTGTGATGACAGAATGTGATGAAGAAGGAATAAAGTATTCATTTTTTCTTCACGTTACAAGGGATAAACTTTCAATTAGTGAGAAAATCCTCAGGTGAGAGAAGCACAGTTCACACCTGAGAAATGGAGGTCAGTGCTATGTGATAAATAGAGTAAAGGAACTGGTGAGCGCATACCTTCTCCGTCACATATAAATGACACTGACCATCCTATAATCCATGGGTTATGAATGACCTTGACCTTCGAACTGTCCTCTCCCAAAATCTGATAATTGGTAACTGGATAATGACCAATCGTCTAACTAAATTTCAGGTAATTTATTTGAATGCTTTTGGAGTTTTGCTAATAAAAAGATGACAAATAAAGAAATGCCACCTAAAATATAACTTTCTGCACTCTGCAAAGGTAATATAAAGACAACCAACGACGTCACAGAATTATTTCAATACATATTTATCGTATGATCTGTCACAGATGTTGAAAACAATCACCAGAAAAATGTAATTAAACTCTGTAAGATACAAAGAAGAGATGAATATAAGTAAAAAAAACTTATATTTTTAAAATATACTTATATAGTCGTATAGAAATTAACAAATCAAATTTTATTTAATAACCGTGACGTCACTGATTGATATATGATTGAGACGCCTTCCCTATCCACTTCCCTATTCTGTATACTGTGCCTTTACCAGCCCTATAAGATGTTGTTACTTCCCTATTCTGAGTACTGTGCCTTTATCAGCCCTATAAGATGTTGTTACTTCCCTATTCTGTACACTGTGCCTTTACCAGCCCTATAAGATGTTGTTACTTCCCTATTCTGTATACTGTGCCTTTACCAGCCCTATAAGATGTTGTTACTTCCCTATTCTGTATACTGTGCCTTTACCAGCCCTATAAGATGTTGTTACTTCCCTATTCTGTATACTGTGCCTTTACCAGCCCTATAAGATGTTGTTCCCTATTCTGTATACTGTGCCTTTACCAGCCCTATAAGATGTAGGTACTTCCCTATTCTGTATACTGTGCCATTACCAGCCCTATAAGATGTTGTTACTTCCCTATTCTGAGTACTGTGCCTTTATCAGCCCTATAAGATGTTGTTACTTCCCTATTCTGTATACTGTGCCTTTACCAGCCCTATAAGATGTTGTTACTTCCCTATTCTGTATACTGTGCCTTTACCAGCCCTATAAGATGTTGTTACTTCCCAATTCTGTATACTGTGCCTTTACCAGCCCTATAAGATGTTGTTACTTCCCTATTCTGTATACTGTGCCTTTACCAGCCCTATAATATGTTGTTACTTCCCTATTCTGTATACTGTGCCTTTACCAGCCCTATAAGATGTTGTTACTTCCCTATTCTGTATACTGTGCCTTTACCAGCCCTATAAGATGTTGTTACTTCCCTATTCTGTACACTGTGCCTTTACCAGCCCTATAAGATGTTGTTACTTCCCTATTCTGTATACTGTGCCGTTACCAGCCCTATAAGATGTTGTTACATCCCTATTCTGTATACTGTGCCTTTACCAGCCCTATAAGATGTTGTTACTTCCCTATTCTGTATACTGTGCCTTTACCAGCCCTATAAGATGTTGTTACTTCCCTATTCTGTATACTGTGCCTTTACCAGCCCTATAAGATGTTGTTACTTCCCTAATCTGTATACTGTGCCGTTACCAGCCCTATAAGATGTTGTTACTTCCCTATTCTGTATACTGTGCCGTTACCAGCCCTATAAGATGTTGTTACTTCCCTATTCTGTATACTGTCCCGTTACCAGCCCTATAAGATGTTGTTACTTCCCTATTCTGTATACTGTGCCGTTACCAGCCCTATAAGATGTTGTTACTTCCCTATTCTGTATACTGTCCCGTTACCAGCCCTATAAGATGTTGTTACATCCCTATTCTGTATACTGTGCCTTTACCAGCCCTATAAGATGTTGTTACTTCCCTATTCTGTATACTGTGCCTTTACCAGCCCTATAAGATGTTGTTACTTCCCTAATCTGTATACTGTGCCGTTACCAGCCCTATAAGATGTTGTTATTTCCCCATTCTCTATACTGTGCCTTTACCAGCCCTATATGATGTTGTTACTTCCCTATTCTGTATACTGTGCCTTTACCAGCCCTATAAGATGTTGTTACTTCCCTATTCTGTATACTGTGCCGTTACCAGCCCTATAAGATGTTGTTACTTCCCTATTCTGTATACTGTGCCTTTACAAGCCCTATAAGATGTTGTTACTTCCCTATTCTCTATACTGTGCCTTTACCAGCCTTATAAGATGTAATTTATGTTCTCTATTAATTAATTAATAAAATTTCTTAGGTACAATTCACATTGAAATCTCTCTACTGTATCTATATAGTGTAAATATTATTAACCTTGTTTGTTCAATATATATATATTTCACTTTCTTTTTATTGCTATATACACTCTCAGATGAAATCTTGAAAATGTCTCCAAAGTAGGAAGACGAAACCTCATCATTTCTTTTCGTAAACTTTATCTATTCAAGAATTATTGTGAATGAAATTAATACCGAAACAAAAACAATTTTCCGATCTTCAGAGAAGAGTGTTTATAAGATGTTGCTAATTAATTCCTTTGTCTTTTGTTTTTATTCTCAAATAAACTGTTTCATAATTAAACGAATATCATAGAGTGTTACATAAAAAACATAATCTAGGTAATAATTAACCCTATTTTTTTAAGATTTAGCTATACCATTACATAAACAATTTGAAATACTAGTAATGATGAAACAGTAACAAGAATTAGAGTATTAAGTAACAATTTATTTGAATGGTTATTTTAGTAAAAATTAGCATATAAACTCAATAATCATTAACGATTAGAGGACTGAAAACAAGTGCAGTTACTTATTACATTCATTGCAGTAGAATAAAAGGCCAATTAATGCTCCTTTTTTATGTAGAGAGTCTTTACCATTAAATATTAACAGTTGTGATTATTCTGAACAAAAAAAAGGAGGAGATGGTTAGGTCTTGGTGTAGGAAGGTGGTGTTAATGAGTAATGCCAACTAAATCTTATCGGCATTTCATAGAAGAACATTCTTACAATATCTATTCACAGTCAATACAAATAATATTACACTAGGGATGAACTCTTACGGTGAAGAACATTCATACAATATCTATTTACAGTCAATACAAATAGTATTCCACTAGGGATGAACTCTTACGGTGAAGAACATTCATACAATATCTATTTACAGTCAATAAAAATAATATTCCACTAGGGATGAACTCTTACGGTGAAGAACATTCATACAATATCTATTTACAGTCAATAAAAATAATATTCCACTAGGGATGAACTCTTACGGTGAAGAACATTCATACAATATCTATTTACAGTCAATACAAATAATATTCCACTAGAGATGAACTCTTACGATGAAGAACATTCATACAATATCTATTTACAGTCAATACAAATAATATTCCACTAGGGATGAACTCTTACGGTGAAAAACATTCATACAATATCTATTTACAGTCAATACAAATAATATTCCACTAGGGATGAACTCTTACGGTGAAAAACATTCATACAATATCTATTTACAGTCAATACAAATAATATTCCACTAGGGATGAACTCTTACGGTGAAAAACATTCATACAATATCTATTTACAGTCAATACAAATAATATTCCACTAGGGATGAACTCTTACGGTGAAGAACATTCATACAATATCTATTTACAGTCAATACAAATAATATTCCACTAGGGATGAACTCTTACGGTGAAGAACATTCATACAATATCTATTTACAGTCAATACAAATAATATTCCACTAGAGATGAACTTTTACGATGAAGAACATTCATACAATATTTATTTACAGTCAATACAAATAATATTCCACTAGGGATGAACTCTTACGGTGAAAAACATTCATACAATATCTATTTACAGTCAATACAAATAATATTCCACTAGGGATGAACTCTTACGGTGAAAAACATTCATACAATATCTATTTACAGTCAATACAAATAATATTCCACTAGGGATGAACTCTTACGGTGAAGAACATTCATACAATATCTATTTACAGTCAATACAAATAATATTCCACTAGGGATGAACTCTTACGGTGAAGAACATTCATACAATATCTATTTACAGTCAATACAAATAATATTCCACTAGGGATGAACTCTTACGGTGAAGAACATTCATACAATATCTATTCACAGTCAATACAAATAATATTACACTAGGGATGAACTCTTACGGTGAAGAACATTCATACAATATATATTTACAGTCAATAAAAATAATATTCCACTAGGGATGAACTCTTACGGTGAAGAACATTCATACAATATAAATTTACAGTCAATGCAAATAATATTCCACTAGGGATGAACTCTTACGATGAAGAACATTCATACAATATTTATTTACAGTCAATACAAATAATATTCCACTAGGGATGAACTCTTACGGTGAAAAACATTCATACAATATCTATTTACAGTCAATACAAATAATATTCCACTAGGGATGAACTCTTACGGTGAAGAACATTCATACAATATCTATTTACAGTCAATACAAATAATATTACACTAGGGATGAACTCTTTCGGTGAAGAACATTCATACAATATCTATTTACAGTCAATACAAATAATATTACACTAGGGATGAACTCTTACGGTGAAGAACATTCATACAATATCTATGTACAGTCAATACAAATAATATTCCACTAGGGATGAACTCTTACGGTGAAGAACATTCATACAATATCTATTTACAGTCAATACAAATAATATTACACTAGGGATGAACTCTTACGGTGAAGAACATTCATACAATATCTATTTACAGTCAATACAAATAATATTCCACTAGGGATGAACTCTTACGGTGAAGAACATTCATACAATATCTATTTACAGTCAATACAAATAATATTCCACTAGGGATGAACTCTTACGGTGAAGAACATTCATGCAATATCTATTTACAGTCAATACAAATAATATTCCACTAGGGATGAACTCTTACGGTGAAGAACATTCATACAATATCTATTTACAGTCAATACAAATAATATTCCACTAGGGATGAACTCTTACGGTGAAGAACATTCATACAATATCTATTTACAGTCCATACAAATAATATTCCACTAGGGATGAACTCTTACGGTGAAGAACATTCATACAATATCTATTTACAGTCAATGCAAATAATATTCCACTAGGGATGAACTCTTACGGTGAAAAACATTCATACAATATCTATTTACAGTCAATGCAAATAATATTCCACTAGGGATGAACTCTTACGGTGAAAAACATTCATACAATATCTATTTACAGTCAATACAAATAATATTCCACTAGAGATGAACTCTTACGGTGAAGAACATTCATACAATATCTATTTACAGTCAATACAAATAATATTCCACTAGGGATGAACTCTTACGGTGAAGAACATTCATACAATATCTATTTACAGTCAATACAAATAATATTCCACTAGGGATGAACTCTTACGGTGAAGAACATTCATACAATATCTATTTACAGTCAATACAAATAATATTCCACTAGGGATGAACTCTTACGGTGAAGAACATTCATACAATATCTATTTACAGTCAATACAAATAATATTCCACTAGGGATGAACTCTTACGGTGAAGAACATTCATACAATATCTATTTACAGTCAATACAAATAATATTCCACTAGGGATGAACTCTTACGGTGAAGAACATTCATACAATATCTATTTACAGTCAATACAAATAATATTACACTAGGGATGAACTCTTACGGTGAAGAACATTCATACAATATCTATTTACAGTCAATACAAATAATATTCCACTAGGGATGAACTCTTACGGTGAAGAACATTCATACAATATCTATTTACAGTCAATACAAATAATATTCCACTAGGGATGAACTCTTACGGTGAAAAACATTCATACAATATCTATTTACAGTCAATACAAATAATATTCCACTAGGGATGAACTCTTACGGTGAAAAACATTCATACAATATCTATTTACAGTCAATACAAATAATATTCCACTAGGGATGAACTCTTACGGTGAAAAACATTCATACAATATCTATTTACAGTCAATACAAATAATATTCCACTAGGGATGAACTCTTACGGTGAAGAACATTCATACAATATCTATTTACAGTCAATGCAAATAATATTCCACTAGGGATGAACTCTTACGGTGAAAAACATTCATACAATATCTATTTACAGTCAATGCAAATAATATTCCACTAGGGATGAACTCTTACGGTGAAAAACATTCATACAATATCTATTTACAGTCAATACAAATAATATTCCACTAGAGATGAACTCTTACGGTGAAGAACATTCATACAATATCTATTTACAGTCAATACAAATAATATTCCACTAGGGATGAACTCTCACGGTGAAGAACATTCATACAATATCTATTTACAGTCAATACAAATAATATTCCACTAGGGATGAACTCTTACGGTGAAGAACATTCATACAATATCTATTTACAGTCAATACAAATAATATTCCACTAGGGATGAACTCTTACGGTGAAGAACATTCATACAATATCTATTTTCAGTCAATACAAATAATATTCCACTAGGGATGAACTCATACAGTGAAGAACATTCATACAATATCTATTTACAGTCAATACAAATAATATTCCACTAGGGATGAACTCTTACGGTGAAGAACATTCTTACAATATCTATTTACAGTCAATACAAATAATATTCCACTAGGGATGAACTCTTACGGTGAAGAACATTCTTACAATATCTATTTACAGTCAATACAAATAATATTCCACTAGGGATGAACTCTTACGGTGAAGAACATTCATACAATATCTATTTACAGTCAATACAAATGATATTCCACTAGGGATGAACTCTTACGGTGAAGAACATTCATACAATATCTATTTACAGTCAATACAAATAATATTCCACTAGGGATGAACTCTTACGGTGAAGAACATTCATACAATATCTATTTACAGTCAATACAAATAATATTCCACTAGGGATGAACTCTTACGGTGAAGAACATTCATACAATATCTATTTACAGTCAATACAAATAATATTCCACTAGGGATGAACTCTTACGGTGAAGAACATTCATACAATATCTATTTACAGTCAATACAAATAATATTCCACTAGGGATGAACTCTTACGGTGAAGAACATTCATACAATATCTATTTACAGTCAATACAAATAATATTCCACTGGGGATGAACTCTTACGGTGAAGAACATTCATACAATATCTATTTACAGTCAATACAAATAATATTCCACTAGGGATGAACTCTTACGGTGAAGAACATTCATACAATATCTATTTACAGTTAATACAAATAATATTCCACTAGGGATGAACTCTTACGGTGAAGAACATTCATACAATATCTATTTACAGTCAATACAAATAATATTCCACTAGGGATGAACTCTTACGGTGAAGAACATTCATACAATACCTATTTACAGTCAATACAAATAATATTCCACTAGGGATGAACTCTTACGGTGAAGAACATTCATACAATATCTATTTACAGTCAATACAAATAATATTCCACTAGGGATGAACTCTTACGGTGAAGAACATTCATACAATATCTATTTACAGTCAATACAAATAATATTCCACTAGGGATGAACTCTTACGGTGAAGAACATTCATACAATATCTATTTACAGTCAATACAAATAATATTCCACTAGGGATGAACTCTTACGGTGAAGAACATTCATACAATATCTATTCACAGTCAATACAAATAATATTCCACTAGGGATGAACTCTTACGGTGAAGAACATTCATACAATATCTATTTACAGTCAATACAAATAATATTCCACTGGGGATGAACTCTTACGGTGAAGAACATTCATACAATATCTATTTACAGTCAATACAAATAATATTCCACTATGGATGAATTCTTACGGTGAAGAACGTTCATACAATATCTATTTACAGTCAATACAAATAATATTACACTAGGGATGAACTCTTTCGGTGAAGAACATTCATACAATATCTACTTACAGTCAATACAAATAATATTACACTAGGGATGAACTCTTACGGTGAAGAACATTCATACAATATCTATTTACAGTCAATACAAATAATATTACACTAGGGATGAACTCTTACGGTGAAGAACATCCATACAATATCTATCTACAGTCAATACAAATAATATTCCACTAGGGATGAACTCTTACGGTGAAGAACATTCATACAATATCTATTTACAGTCAATACAAATAATATTCCACTAGGGATGAACTCTTACGGTGAAGAACATTCATATAATATCTATTTACAGTCAATACAAATAATATTACACTAGGGATGAACTCTTACGGTGAAGAACAGTCATACAATATCTATTTACAGTCAATACAAATAATATTACACTAGGGATGAACTCTTACGGTGAAGAACATTCATACAATATCTATCTACAGTCAATACAAATAATATTCCACTAGGGATGAACTCTTACGGTGAAGAACATTCATACAATATCTATTTACAGTCAAAAAAAATAATATTCCACTAGGGATGAACTCTTACGGTGAAGAACATTCATACAATATCTATTTACAGTCAATACAAATAATATTCCACTAGAGATGAACTCTTACGATGAAGAACATTCATACAATATTTATTTACAGTCAATACAAATAATATTCCACTAAGGATGAACTCTTACGGTGAAAAACATTCATACAATATCTATTTACAGTCAATACAAATAATATTCCACTAGGGATGAACTCTTACGGTGAAAAACATTCATACAATATCTATTTACAGTCAATACAAATAATATTCCACTAGGGATGAACTCTTACGGTGAAGAACATTCATACAATATCTATTTACAGTCAATACAAATAATATTCCACTAGGGATGAACTCTTACTGTGAAGAACATTCATACAATATCTATTTACAGTCAATACAAATAATATTCCACTAGGGATGAACTCTTACGGTGAAGAACATTCATACAATATCTATTCACAGTCAATACAAATAATATTACACTAGGGATGAACTCTTACGGTGAAGAACATTCATACAATATATATTTACAGTCAATAAAAATAATATTCCACTAGGGATGAACTCTTACGGTGAAGAACATTCATACAATATCTATTTACAGTCAATGCAAATAATATTCCACTAGGGATGAACTCTTACGATGAAGAACATTCATACAATATTTATTTACAGTCAATACAAATAATATTCCACTAGGGATGAACTCTTACGGTGAAAAACATTCATACAATATCTATTTACAGTCAATACAAATAATATTCCACTAGGGATGAACTCTTACGGTGAAAAACATTCATACAATATCTATTTACAGTCAATACAAATAATATTCCACTAGGGATGAACTCTTACGGTGAAGAACATTCATACAATATCTATTTACAGTCAATACAAATAATATTCCACTAGGGATGAACTCTTACGGTGAAGAACATTCATACAATATCTATTTACAGTCAATACAAATAATATTCCACTAGGGATGAACTCTTACGGTGAAGAACATTCATACAATATCTATTTACAGTCAATACAAAAAATATTCCACTAGGGATGAACTCTTACGGTGAAGAACATTCATACAATATCTATTTACAGTCAATACAAATAATATTCCACTAGGGATGAACTCTTACGGTGAAGAACATTCATACAATATCTATTTACAGTCAATACAAATAATATTCCACTAGGGATGAACTCTTACGGTGAAGAACATTCATACAATATCTATTTACAGTCAATACAAATAATATTCCACTAGGGATGAACTCTTACGGTGAAGAACATTCATACAATATCTATTTACAGTCAATGCAAATAATATTCCACTAGGGATGAACTCTTACGGTGAAAAACATTCATACAATATCTATTTACAGTCAATACAAATAATATTCCACTAGAGATGAACTCTTACGGTGAAGAACATTCATACAATATCTATTTACAGTCAATACAAATAATATTCCACTAGGGATGAACTCTTACGGTGAAGAACATTCATACAATATCTATTTACAGTCAATACAAATAATATTCCACTAGGGATGAACTCTTACGGTGAAGAACATTCATACAATATCTATTTACAGTCAATACAAATAATATTCCACTAGGGATGAACTCTTACGGTGAAGAACATTCATACAATATCTATTTACAGTCAATACAAATAATATTCCACTAGGGATGAACTCTTACGGTGAAGAACATTCATACAATATCTATTTACAGTCAATACAAATAATATTCCACTAGGGATGAACTCTTACGGTGAATAACATTCATACAATATCTATTTACAGTCAATACAAATAATATTCCACTAGGGATGAACTCTTACGGTGAAGAACATTCATACAATATCTATTTACAGTCAATACAAATAATATTCCACTAGGGATGAACTCTTACGGTGAAGAACATTCATACAATATCTATTTACAGTCAATGCAAATAATATTCCACTAGGGATGAACTCTTACGGTGAAAAACATTCATACAATATCTATTTACAGTCAATACAAATAATATTCCACTAGGGATGAACTCTTACGATGAAGAACATTCATACAATATTTATTTACAGTCAATACAAATAATATTCCACTAGGGATGAACTCTTACGGTGAAAAACATTCATACAATATCTATTTACAGTCAATACAAATAATATTCCACTAGGGATGAACTCTTACGGTGAAGAACATTCATACAATATCTATTTACAGTCAATACAAATAATATTCCACTAGGGATGAACTCTTACGGTGAAGAACATTCATACAATATCTATTTACAGTCAATGCAAATAATATTCCACTAGGGATGAACTCTTACGGTGAAAAACATTCATACAATATCTATTTACAGTCAATACAAATAATATTCCACTAGAGATGAACTCTTACGGTGAAGAACATTCATACAATATCTATTTACAGTCAATACAAATAATATTCCACTAGGGATGAACTCTTACGGTGAAGAACATTCATACAATATCTATTTACAGTCAATACAAATAATATTCCACTAGGGATGAACTCTTACGGTGAAGAACATTCATACAATATCTATTTACAGTCAATACAAATAATATTCCACTAGGGATGAACTCTTACGGTGAAGAACATTCATACAATATCTATTTACAGTCAATACAAATAATATTCCACTAGGGATGAACTCTTACTTTGAAGAACATTCATACAATATCTATTTACAGTCAATACAAATAATATTCCACTAGGGATGAACTCTTACGGTGAAGAACATTCATACAATATCTATTTACAGTCAATACAAATAATATTACACTAGGGATGAACTCTTTCGGTGAAGAACATTCATACAATATCTATCTACAGTCAATACAAATAATATTCCACTAGGGATGAACTCTTAGGTGAAGAACATTCAAATAATATCTATTTACAGTCAATACAAATAATATTACACTAGGGATGAACTCTTACGGTGAAGAACATTCATACAATATCTATTTACAGTCAATACAAATAATATTACACTAGGGATGAACTCTTACGGTGAAGAACATTCATACAATATCTATCTACAGTCAATACAAATAATATTCCACTAGGGATGAACTCTTACGGTGAAGAACATTCATACAATATCTATTTACAGTCAATAGAAATAATATTCCACTAGGGATGAACTCTTACGGTGAAGAACATTCATACAATATCTATTTACAGTCAATACAAATAATATTCCACTAGGGATGAACTCTTACGGTGAAGAACATTCATACAATATCTATTTACAGTCAATACAAATAATATTCCACTAGGGATGAACTCTTACGGTGAAGAACATTCATACAATATCTATCTACAGTCAATACAAATAATATTCCACTAGGGATGAACTCTTACGGTGAAGAACATTCATACAATATCTATTTACAGTCAATACAAATAATATTCCACTAGGGATGAACTCTTACGGTGAAGAACATTCATATAATATCTATTTACAGTCAATACAAATAATATTACACTAGGGATGAACTCTTACGGTGAAGAACATTCATACAATATCTATTTACAGTCAATACAAATAATATTACACTAGGGATGAACTCTTACGGTGAAGAACATTCATACAATATCTATCTACAGTCAATACAAATAATATTCCACTAGGGATGAACTCTTACGGTGAAGAACATTCATACAATATCTATTTACAGTCAATACAAATAATATTCCACTAGGGATGAACTCTTACGGTGAAGAACATTCATATAATATCTATTTACAGTCAATACAAATAATATTACACTAGGGATGAACTCTTACGGTGAAGAACATTCATACAATATCTATTTACAGTCAATACAAATAATATTACACTAGGGATGAACTCTTACGGTGAAGAACATTCATACAATATCTATCTACAGTCAATACAAATAATATTCCACTAGGGATGAACTCTTACGGTGAAGAACATTCATACAATATCTATTTACAGTCAATAGAAATAATATTCCACTAGGGATGAACTCTTACGGTGAAGAACATTCATACAATATCTATTTACAGTCAATACAAATAATATTCCACTAGGGATGAACTCTTACGGTGAAGAACATTCATACAATATCTATTTACAGTCAATACAAATAATATTCCACTAGGGATGAACTCTTACGGTGAAGAACATTCATACAATATCTATTTACAGTCAATACAAATAATATTCCACTAGGGATGAACTCTTACGGTGAAGAACATTCATACAATATCTATTTACAGTCAATACAAATAATATTCCACTAGGGATGAACTCTTACGGTGAAAAACATTCATACAATATCTATTTACAGTCAATACAAATAATATTCCACTAGGGATGAACTCTTACGGTGAAGAACATTCATACAATATCTATTTACAGTTAATACAAATAATATTCCACTAGGGATGAACTCTTACGGTGAAGAACATTCATACAATATCTATTTACAGTCAATACAAATAATATTCCACTAGGGATGAACTCTTACGGTGAAGAACATTCATACAATATCTATTTACAGTCAATACAAATAATATTCCACTAGGGATGAACTCTTACGGTGAAGAACATTCATACAATATCTATTTACAGTCAATACAAATAATATTCCACTAGGGATGAACTCTTACGGTGAAGAACATTCATACAATATCTATTTACAGTCAATACAAATAATATTACACTAGGGATGAACTCTTACGGTGAAGAACATTCATACAATATCTATTTACAGTCAATACAAATAATATTACACTAGGGATGAACTCTTACGGTGAAGAACATTCATACAATATCTATTTACAGTCAATACAAATAATATTCCACTAGGGATGAACTCTTACGGTGAAAAACATTCATACAATATCTATTTACAGTCAATACAAATAATATTCCACTAGGGATGAACTCTTACGGTGAAGAACATTCATACAATATCTATTTATAGTCAATACAAAGTGTGGTGTTATATACGACATGGCACAGTAACAAACTACAGGTTGTTATATGTCTGCAGTATCTGTAACCATCCCTCATATTTCACGTATTATCCATTAATGTATACTGATTTAAAAGAAGTATTTAACTATGATTTTAAATTATTGATATTAGTGTGTGTATTAGTTTTTCCTTTTAATATGTTTTTTTTTTCAATGGAAGTATGACGCACAGACAGACAGTTCATATTATTGTGTAAATTAATAATTGGAGAGAATACATTCAACGAATGGAATTTTAGCCAGCTCAGCAGTTTTCATTTATTGGAATTGGTTCACTTTTCTGTATTGAGCTCAAATAGTGTTATCGAATAATTAATTGTTCATAAATATATGATTAGAAAGTAGGAACAAGTTTCAATATTTAGTAATTATCTTATTCATCTTTTAAAATGTCATTTGGCAAAGATATCTGTGTCAAAAAAAAAAAATGATAATTACACAAATATCCTAAAGTTGTGTGTACTGAATATGAAATGTAACCCAGCGAGAGTTATGGTGGGGCCATAGAAGATTGAGATAGAGTTATGGTGGGGCCATAGAAGATTGAGATACAGTTATGGTGGGGCCATAGAAGATTGAGATAGAGTTATGGTGGGGCCATAGAAAATTGAGAGTTATAGTGGGGCCATGGAAGATTGAGATAGAGTTATGGTGGGGCCATAGAAAATTGAGAGTTATAGTGGGGCCATAGAAGATTGAGAGTTATAGTGGGGCCATAGAAGATTGAGAGAGAATTATAGTGGGGCCATAGAAGATTGAGAGTTATAGTGGGGCCATAGAAGATTGAGAGTTATGGTGGGGCCATAGGAGATTGAGAGAGAGTTATGGTGGGGCCATAGAAGATTGAGAGAGAATTATGGTGGGGGCATTAAAAATTTAGAGAGAGTTACGGTAGAGCCATAGAAGATTGAGAGAGAGTTATGGTGGGGCTATAGAAGATTGAGAGGGGGTTGTGGTGGGGCCATAGAAGATTGAGAGAAAAATAAGGTGGCCCATATAAAATTATGAAAAAGTTATGGCGGGGCCATAGAAGATTGAGAGAGAGTTGTGGTGGGGCCATAGAAGATTATGAGAGAATTATGGTGGGGCCATTGAAAATTTAGAGAGAGTTATGGCGGGGCCATAGAAGATTGAGAGAGAGTTATGGTGGGGCGATGGTATCAGTCTTTATAAACTAGTAGAAAATTTTCTTCAGAAAATTTGAAGTATAAAAACAAATCGAGTTGCAATTCCCCAAAGGATATTTCTAATCTGCGGAATAAAATGGAAAAGAAGATATATTTATATGTGACTGAGAGACTGTGACTGAGAGACTGTGACTGAAAGACTGTAAGTGAAAGACTGTGACTGATAGACTGTGACTGAAAAACTGTGACTGATAGACTGTGACTGATAGACTGTGACTGATAGACTGTGACTGATAGACTGTGACTGATAGACTGTGACTGAGACACTGTGACTGATAGACTGTGACTGATAGACTGTGACTGATAGACTGTGACTGAGACACTGTGACTGATAGACTGTGACTGATAGACTGTGACTGATAGACTGTGACTGATAGACTGTGACTGATAGACTGTGACTGATAGACTGTGACTGAGACACTGTGACTGATAGACTGTGACTGATAGACTGTGACTGATAGACTGTGACTGATAGACTGTGACTGAGACACTGTTACTGATAGACTGTGACTGATAGACTGTGACTGATAGACTGTGACTGAGACACTGTGACTGATAGACTGTGACTGAGACACTGTGACTGATAGACTGTGACTGATAGACTGTGACTGATAGACTGTGACTGATAGACTGTGACTGATAGACTGTGACTGAGACACTGTGACTGATAGACTGTGACTGATAGACTGTGACTGATAGACTGTGACTGAGACACTGTTACTGATAGACTGTGACTGAGACACTGTGACTGATAGACTGTGACTGATAGACTGTGACTGATAGACTGTGACTGAGACACTGTTACTGATAGACTGTGACTGATAGACTGTGACTGATAGACTGTGACTGAGACACTGTGACTGATAGACTGTGACTGAGACACTGTGACTGATAGACTGTGACTGATAGACTGTGACTGATAGACTGTGACTGATAGACTGTGACTGATAGACTGTGACTGATAGACTGTGACTGATAGACTGTGACTGATAGACTGTGACTGATAGACTGTGACTGAGACACTGTGACTGATAGACTGTGCCTGAGACACTGTGACTGATAGACTGTGACTGAGACACTGTGACTGATAGACTGTGACTGATAGACTGTGACTGATAGACTGTGACTGATAGACTGTGACTGATAGACTGTGACTGATAGACTGTGACTGAGACACTGTGACTGATAGACTGTGACTGATAGACTGTGACTGATAGACTGTGACTGAGACACTGTCACTGATAGACTGTGACTGATAGACTGTGACTGATAGACTGTGACTGAGAAACTGTGACTGATAGACTGTGACTGAGACACTGTGACTGATAGACTGTGACTGATAGACTGTAACTGATAGACTGTGACTGATAGACTGTGACTGATAGACTGTGACTGATAGACTGTGACTGATAGACTGTGAATGATAGACTGTGACTGAGTCACTGTTACTGATAGACTGTGACTGATAGACTGTGACTGATAGACTGTGACTGATAGACTGTGACTGATAGACTGTGACTGATAGACTGTGACTGATAGACTGTGACTGATAGACTGTGACTGATAGACTGTGACTGATAGACTGTGACTGATAGACTGTGACTGATAGACTGTGACTGATAGACTGTGACTGATAGACTGTTACCTCATGATTAAGATGAAGAAAATGTTCCAATAATACAAACCAATTATTTTTATCTGCATTTTAATATTACTTTTATCTGCATTTTAATATTACTTTTATCTGCATTTTAATATTACTTTTATCTGCATTTTAATATTACTTTTATCTGCATTTTAATATTACTTTTATCTGCATTTTAATATTACTTTTATCTGCATTTTAATATTATTTTTATCTGCATTTTAATATTACTTTTATCTGCATTTTAATATTACTTTTATCTGCATTTTAATCTTATTTTTATCTTCATTTTAATTTTACTTTTATCTGCATTTTAATATTATTTTTATCTGCATTTTAATATTACTTTTATCTGCATTTTAATATTACTTTTATCTGCATTTTAATCTTATTTTTATCTGCATTTTAATATTACTTTTATCTGCATTTTCATATTACTTTTATCTGCATTTTAATATTACTTTTATCTGCATTTTAATATTATTTTTATCTGCATTTTAATATTATTTTTATCTGCATTTTAATATTACTTTTATCTGCATTTTAATCTTATTTTTATCTGCATTTTAATATTATTTTTATCTGCATTTTCATATTACTTTTATCTGCATTTTAATATTACTTTTATCTGCATTTTAATCTTATTTTTATCTGCATTTTAATATTATTTTTATCTGCATTTTCATATTACTTTTATCTGCATTTTCATATTACTTTTATCTGCATTTTAATATTACTTTTATCTGCATTTTAATATTATTTTTATCTGCATTTTAATATTATTTTTATCTGCATTTTAATATTACTTTTATCTGCATTTTAATCTTATTTTTATCTGCATTTTAATATTACTTTTATCTGCATTTTAATATTATTTTTATCTGCATTTTAATCTTATTTTTATCTGCATTTTAATATTATTTTTATCTGCATTTTAATCTTATTTTTATCTGCATTTTGATATTATTTTTATCTGCATTTTAATCTTATTTTTATCTGCATTTTAATATTATTTTTATCTGCATTTTAATCTTATTTTTATCTGCATTTTAATATTACTTTTATCTGCATTTTAATCTTATTTTTATCTGCATTTTAATATTACTTTTATCTGCATTTTAATATTATTTTTATCTGCATTTTAATATTACTTTTATCTGCATTTTAATATTACTTTTATCTGCATTTTAATCTTATTTTTATCTGAATTTTAATATTACTTTTATCTGCATTTTCATATTACTTTTATCTGCATTTTAATATTACTTTTATCTGCATTTTAATATTATTTTTATCTGCATTTTAATATTATTTTTATCTGCATTTTAATATTATTTTTATCTGCATTTTAATCTTATTTTTATCTGCATTTTAATCTTATTTTTATCTGCATTTTTATCTGCATTTTCATATTACTTTTATCTGCATTTTAATATTACTTTTATCTGCATTTTAATATTATTTTTATCTGCATTTTAATATTATTTTTATCTGCATTTTAATATTACTTTTATCTGCATTTTAATCTTATTTTTATCTGCATTTTAATATTACTTTTATCTGCATTTTAATATTATTTTTATCTGCATTTTAATATTATTTTTATCTGCATTTTAATATTACTTTTATCTGCATTTTAATCTTATTTTTATCTGCATTTTAATATTACTTTTATCTGCATTTTAATATTATTTTTATCTGCATTTTAATCTTATTTTTATCTGCATTTTAATATTATTTTTATCTGCATTTTAATATTATTTTTATCTGCATTTTAATATTATTTTTATCTGCATTTTAATATTACTTTTATCTGCATTTTAATATTATTTTTATCTGCATTTTAATATTATTTTTATCTGCATTTTAATATTATTTTTATCTGCATTTTAATATTACTTTTATCTGCATTTTAATATTATTTTTATCTGCATTTTAATATTATTTTTATCTGCATTTTAATATTATTTTTATCTGCATTTTAATATTACTTTTATCTGCATTTTAATATTACTTTTATCTGCATTTTAATATTATTTTTATCTGCATTTTAATATTATTTTTATCTGCATTTTAATATTACTTTTATCTGCATTTTAATCTTATTTTTATCTGCATTTTAATCTTATTTTTATCTGCATTTTAATATTATTTTTATCTGCATTTTAATATTATTTTTATCTGCATTTTCATATTACTTTTATCTGCATTTTAATATTACTTTTATCTGCATTTTAATATTATTTTTATCTGCATTTTAATATTATTTTTATCTGCATTTTAATATTACTTTTATCTGCATTTTAATCTTATTTTTATCTGCATTTTAATATTACTTTTATCTGCATTTTAATATTATTTTTATCTGCATTTTAATCTTATTTTTATCTGCATTTTAATATTATTTTTATCTGCATTTTAATATTACTTTTATCTGCATTTTAATATTACTTTTATCTGCATTTTAATATTATTTTTATCTGCATTTTCATATTACTTTTATCTGCATTTTAATATTATTTTTATCTGCATTTTAATATTATTTTTATCTGCATTTTAATATTATTTTTATCTGCATTTTAATATTACTTTTATCTGCATTTTAATATTATTTTTATCTGCATTTTAATATTATTTTTATCTGCATTTTAATATTATTTTTATCTGCATTTTAATCTTATTTTTATCTGCATTTTAATATTATTCATTCTTGAATTCAATCAATACTTATTTCATTGTATAACTTACTGTTTATTTTATTTGACTCTAATAAAACTTTACTGGGAATTGATTGCTTTACTTATAAAAAAAGAGAAATGTGTAAATAATATTTTTACACGATTGTAACAATATGAATGTTTACTTCTATACAAATATACAAATATAACAATAAACGAATGCAACTATAAACTAATGTAAATACAATTTATTTATTTATTATTAGGGTTCACACCTGTACTCATTAGGGTTCACACCTGTACTCATTAGGGTTCACACCTGTACTCATTAGGGTTCACACCTGTACTCATTAGGGTATACACCTGTACTCATTAGGGTTCACACCTGTACTCATTAGGGTTCACACCTGTACTCATTAGGATATACACCTGTACTCATTAGGGTTCACACCTGTACTCATTAGGATATACACCTGTACTCATTAGGATATACACCTGTACTCATTAGGGTTCACACCTGTACTCATTAGGGTTCACACCTGTACTCATTAGGATATACACCTGTACTCATTAGGGTTCACACCTGTACTCATTAGGATATACACCTGTACTCATTAGGGTATACACCTGTACTCATTAGGGTATACACCTGTACTCATTAGGGTATACACCTGTACTCATTAGGATATACACCTGTACTCATTAGGGTATACACCTGTACTCATTAGGGTATACACCTGTACTCATTAGGGTATACACCTGTACTCATTAGGGTATACACCTGTACTCATTAGGGTATACACCTGTACTCATTAGGGTATACACCTGTACTCATTAGGGTATACACCTGTACTCATTAGGATATACACCTGTACTCATTAGGATATACACCTGTACTCATTAGGGTATACACCTGTACTCATTAGGATATACACCTGTACTCATTAGGGTATACACCTGTACTCATTAGGGTATACACCTGTACTCATTAGGGTATACACCTGTACTCATTAGGGTATACACCTGTACTCATTAGGGTATACACCTGTACTCATTAGGATATACACCTGTACTCATTAGGATATACACCTGTACTCATTAGGGTATACACCTGTACTCATTAGGATATACACCTGTACTCATTAGGGTATACACCTGTACTCATTAGGGTATACACCTGTACTCATTAGGGTATACACCTTTCCTCACAGCGAAACAACAAATGCAATCTTTTGTTTCCAAGGGGCCTCAGTCTGACGTTGTGTTCGGTGGTGAGAGGTGTGTGGTCTGTGCTGCTCCGACTCACTCTAAGACTTAATCCGCTAGACACTTTAACACTCCAAAGTACTGCTAGTGTTCTAAAACAGTTCTAACAAGTTCTAGAACCATGCAGGTGCTGGTTCTGTTCCTCCTTGCCGTGCCAGGTAAGTTTCCCTTTTAGAAATCATGAATAATATTTTAAAGGTAATTGGTTCATTACATGAATTTCCGCGGGGAGAAGTTTTACTACTTTTTTATGGTATGGCTAATTTGTAGATGGTTAATTAATGGGGGATAAAAGCGTCTGTTCTTCTGTTAATAAGTATGTACGTAAATTATTGTAGGAAATTATAAATATAATGTGATTATTATTTAAATTGATTATTTTTAACAGAATTTTTACATATCTTGATATTTTATATCTGATTCCTTATTAATTAATCTATTTACTCGTTTGACGTTTAATTAATTAAATAATTTATTAATAGCACAATATTTTACTCACTTTGTTTTCAATTTAATCACAATTAATTAAAATAAATTAATTGAATTCATTGATATGCAATATATATATTAACTAATTCTTTTATTGGAGCATATAGGGTTAATTAAAAATGAAATAATTAGTTTTATATTAAAAATATCGGATATTAATTTATATTGAATATTTAGTAAAATAATAATTAAAAATTAATAAATATTGGGCTAAAATATTTTCATTATATTATTCTAATTTTTATTTTTATTTATCATATATTAATAATATTTTTAATTATAAAAAATATGGTTAGTTTCAAGCTATCAGGTAGTTCAAAATTTTCTATCATCTACTAAAAATTATATAATATATACAAATTAACCGATATTAAAATATTAATTTTAAAATAAAACTTAACAATAATTACTGTATACTTTAACATAAATGTACGAAAATGTGAAAGCATCCAATAACTCATTACTTACCTAACACAACACCTTCATAACTGCATAGTACAGTTCAAGATATATTTCGCATGTTCCAGTATAACTGACATGCGTTATTAATTTCATCGCAAAATGATTTGGTGGAAGGTCTAGATCTGAAATAAAATGAACACATCTTGCAAAGGGCCAGTCTACCAAAGTACAAGCGGAACTAGTGTCGTTTTTAACTAGTGTCATTCTTTTTTTAAAACTAGTGTCGTTCATCAGTGCGAAACTAGTTTCGTTCTTTTTAAAACTAGTGTCGTTTTAACCATTTACGTCATATACGGCTACTGAAAAATCCAAATTAAATTTTTTGGTGATCAGAATCGAATAAACTCTAAATTTTAATTACATATTAATTACTCAATAGGGTTCGCACCCGTTTAATTTTAATTAAATATTAATTAAATTTTATAAAGTTTCCTTTAGATATACGGAAAAAACATTCATCCTTAATGAAACTAAATATATTGATATTTTCGTATTGCTAATGATTTTTATGTCTTTATAAGTTTTCGAGATATTAACGATCAAGATGTGCAAATTTTTCCTAATTTTTTTAAAGTTCAACACATTTATAAATATAAATAATTTCTCCTTATAATTGTCATAGGCTTTAGAAGAACGGACAGACAGACGACATATCGACTATTATAATGACAAATTGGATATTTCATTTAATGGTTGAATAATATTTTTTAGAAAAGAAAAAAAATGCTTTTTGTTTTCTTCACTTTTCAACTAATTCAATTTTAGACCAAATTATTTCAGTAAATATTATTAATACTAATACCCAGAAGGAAATTTACAGTCGGCAGATTGTCTGTTATTGTCCATTACGGTAAATAGTGATGGTATTTTATCGTAAAATATCATAATAAAGACATTATCGTTAAATTTTTTCCTCAAGAAACACAAACGATAATTCTATCATTGATTCTATTCTCTGATAAAAACCTATGATCGGGAAATAATATTTTATAACTAGGTTTTCATAAATCACTATATAATTTATAAAACTCATAGACATCGGTAAGCTTAAAATTTAATGAGTAAAATTATATCTTAAATGTTCGAAAATACGGACCAGTTCAAAGACTAGGAGTGTACCCTATACATCACGTCTCTTTCAATTGGTACTGAATCCCTAGAAATGAAATAGAATTATCCTGAAGCCAAATCAAATGACGTAATTTCCAATTTGTTGCAATTAAGACTTCCACTGTTTTTGTTTTGACGTTTTATTATAGAGTAGAAGTAGGCAATGAATGCCATCTTTGACATTTCAGTTTAATTAAGTGCAGTTCTCTGCCGTTTAGGGCAGTTATGTACTACCCTGATTAGTTCTATTCAGTGTAGTTCTCTGCAGCTTAAGGCAGTTATTTACTTCTTTGCTCAGTTCTATTCAGTGCAGTTTAAGGCAGTTATGTACTACTGTTCTCAGTTCTTTTCAGTGCAGTTCAAGGCAGTTATGTACTACTGTCCTCAGTTCTTTTCAGTGCAGTTCAAGGCAGTTATGTACTACTGTTCTCAGTTCTTTTCACTACAGTTTAAGGCAGTTATGTACTACTGTTCTCAGTTCTTTTCAGTGCAGTTCAAGGCAGTTATGTACTACTGTCCTCAGTTCTTTTCAGTGCAGTTCAAGGCAGTTATGTACTACTGTTCTCAGTTCTTTTCAGTGCAGTTTAAGGCAGTTATGTACTACTGTTCCCAGTTCTTTTCAGTGCAGTTCAAGGCAGTTATGTACTACAGTGATCAGTTTTGTGTCATCACGTCGTATCCAATTTCAATTCTGTGAAATAATTGAGCTCGTGATTCGATTTGTAGGAGTCCTTTGAAGATTTCATTGTGATGGATTTCGTCAATAGGAGTTCATATGCAGTAAAAATAGGGCAGTACTGAGGCAGTATTAAGGCAGTATTGCGCTAAAGGTTCACTGCTGCCATCTCCATGAACTCATTTTCTAATTGAGGAAGCTTCGATACAGTACATGTCTCTTTTGATATAAACTATGTAATATATACGCCTTATTATTTCATTAAACTATATTTTGATGTATAGGTTAGTTTAATAATATTATCATATTATTTTTCAGGATAAGAAGTTACCTTATTTTGAAATTCATATAAGAACAACAAAGGATTTGTTGTTCCTATAAAATAATCAATTTAATAAATTAATGTATGAAAATGATTGTAATCGTTCTCTCTATGTTTTATGATATTATATAAAGCATTAGTGTATAATTTCTTCAATCGTGTAATACAAATAAACATCTTAAACAACAGTTCCACTTATTTACTATTATTTTCAATCTGTATCCAAGATACCTGCAGATATTTGTACTAAAGTATCCTTGTTACCTGAAAGCATTATTATTAAAGTATCCAGGTATCATGGATACCAATTAAAATAGGTAGTTATATTACTATACATTCTATATATAATCGAAGATGTGAAACCATTCGATATCTCGAAGCGTAGCCTATATGTGTTTTGGGAGCATGGAGCAGGTATCCTTTTGATCGACCAAGTGAGAGGGTTAATTTAACAGTGTTACTAATGTGTCAAGCCAAATCAATTCAACCAAATCAATTCAACCAAATCAATTCAACCAAATCAATTCAACCAAATCAATTTGACAACAAGGAAACAATGGTAGGTAATTTGAAACAGTGTGTACCAATCAATATAGGTTCATATGTGGTGTCTTTGATGATTGCAAGGAAAGTCTTGGTGCAACTGTTATGTTTTGAAACTGTTTGTCATAAGCAGAAATGTTTTGAAAATAAGTGTATTATCAATTTAAATGAACTAAATTAAAAAAAAACTAAATTAAAAACCTAAACTAAAAATTTAATGTTAATTGAAAAATTTATTTTAATTAAAATAATAAAAAAAAAAATGTAAATATAATTCAAATTGAAATTAAATTAGTATTATAAACTTAATAAAGAAAAAATGATTGAAAATGTAAACTAAATAGATTTTTTTTTAATTTTCCGTATTCAGAAATCGCTATAATCGAGAATTCCTGAAATATTCAATAAATCTGAATCCTCCATTAGATTCCATAGCAAGCCATTACATCATTATTTATCATTGTAGTGTATCATTCTGTAGTGGCAAAACAAAGGCGTTCCAGAAAAGCGGCCTAGTTACTAATTTACGTTACTTTATTAGATTGGCACTGCCTATAAACTAGAATTTTAACACTTATAGGTCAGTGTTCGGTAACACAATTTTTGCCACATCAATTTACTGTCTCAAACCACAATTTCCTCATAAACTAACTTGGAAGGTAAATGAAAACACAATTCTAATTTAAACCCTTAATTATTCTACATCAACACTGGAAGATTCAAATAACCGATACAATAATAAATTATGGATCAATAACCTAAATTCGAAGGTTTACGGGTAATAATGGGTATAACCAATTGAAAATACGAGCTACAAATTATTAGGCCAATCTGTGCTAGTGCACGGATTGCAATGAATACACAAGGGAAAAGTCGGGGTAAATAGTCAAAATTGGTGATAACCAGTCATAATTAGTTATTCGGTCAAATTAGTATTCTGTCAAATTAGTATTCTGTCAAATTAGTATTCTGTCAAATTAGTATTCTGTCAAATTAGTATTCTGTCAAATTAGTATTCTGTCAAATTAGTATTCTGTCAAATTAGTATTCTGTCAAATTAGTATTCTGTCAAATTAGTATTCTGTCAAATTAGTATTCTGTCAAATTAGTATTCTGTCAAATTAGTATTCTGTCAAATTAGTATTCTGTCAAATTAGTATTCTGTCAAATTAGTATTCTGTCAAATTAGTATTCTGTCAAATTAGTATTCTGTCAAATTAGTATTCTGTCAAATTAGTATTCTGTCAAATTAGTATTCTGTCAAATTAGTATTCTGTCAAATTAGTATTCTGTCAAATTAGTATTCTGTCAAATTAGTATTCTGTCAAATTAGTATTCTGTCAAATTAGTATTCTGTCAAATTAGTATTCTGTCAAATTAGTATTCTGTCAAATTAGTATTCTGTCAAATTAGTATTCTGTCAAATTAGTATTCTGTCAAATTAGTATTCTGTCAAATTAGTATTCTGTCAAATTAGTATTCTGTCAAATTAGTATTCTGTCAAATTAGTATTCTGTCAAATTAGTATTCTGTCAAATTAGTATTCTGTCAAATTAGTATTCTGTCAAATTAGTATTCTGTCAAATTAGTATTCTGTCAAATTAGTATTCTGTCAAATTAGTATTCTGTCAAATTAGTATTCTGTCAAATTAGTATTCTGTCAAATTAGTATTCTGTCAAATTAGTATTCTGTCAAATTAGTATTCTGTCAAATTAGTATTCTGTCAAATTAGTATTCTGTCAAATTAGTATTCTGTCAAATTAGTATTCTGTCAAATTAGTATTCTGTCAAATTAGTATTCTGTCAAATTAGTATTCTGTCAAATTAGTTAAATACATTGAAAATAGTTTATACTCAATTAGCGTTATATAGGCAATCAGCGGTATATAGGCAATTAGCGGTATATAGGCAATTAGCAGTATATAGGCAATTAGCAGTATATAGGCAATTAGCAGTATATAGGCAATTAGCAGTATATAGGCAATTAGCAGTATATAGGCAATTAGCAGTATATAGGCAATTAGCAGTATATAGGCAATTAGCAGTATATAGGCAATTAGCAGTATATAGGCAATTAGCAGTACATAGGCAATTAGCAGTACATAGGCAATTAGCAGTACATAGGCAATTAGCAGTATATAGGCAATTAGCAGTATATAGGCAATTAGCAGTATATAGGCAATTAGCGGTATATAGGCAATTAGCGGTATATAGGCAATTAGCGGTATATAGGCAATTAGCGGTATATAGGCAATTAGCGGTATATAGGCAATTAGCGGTATATAGGCAATTAGCGGTATATAGGCAATTAACTTTACATATGAAAATAGGGTTATAAGTCAAAATATGGTTATATCTTTGGAATCAGGGTCATAAATGGAAATAGGGTTATACCAGCAACTAGGGATATATACAGCCTAAAAATAGGACTATATATGCAGATAGGAATATTTAGGAAAATAAGACTTCCTAAGAAAAATAGGGATAGATAGGCTAATATAAGGATCTAAAACAAAAATAGGACCATATAAGCAAATAGGACCATTTAAGCAAAAAGTTCCAGATTAGCCAACATGACTAAGTAAATAGGGATATATAGAAAAATATAGATATAACAAATGGAGGGATCTATAGTAGTCCGCCTAGGACTGAATAGGCAAAAATAGGGATTTAACCTAGCCAAATATAAGACTATTTATGCGGATAGGGATCTATAGGAAATAATAAGGATATATGGTCAAAGGACTATATAAGCAAATAGTGATAGAGAAAAATAGGGATATTTGGTAAAAAATACCCAGAACATTAGGGATGAAATAGGCCAATCTATCTATCGTAGGCAGATACAGATGTATAGGCAGATAGCGGTATCAGGCAAATATGACCATACAAGACAAGAGGCATCCACGAGTCAAATTATGGCCTTAGTAGGATTAGTGTTGATTTGGTTCACTAGTTTTTCCAGGTCCAGGTTGGCTATCTTTTCCAGGTCCAGGAATTAGGTTAGTTTCTGTAGGCTCAGTCTTCGGTGGCCTAGAAGTTCTGTCAACTTCGGGCATTCACATTTGGTACAGTTGTCAAGAAATTTTCCGAATAGTCTTTAATTACAAACGTGACAATATGCACTGTGAGGATTATCTGACGATACGATATTTGTGATGATGCTCTTTAATTGGCTATTAATTGATTAACCTGTGGAGTAATTGAATGAATTTAAACAAATTGTAGCTAGTAAAAATTAAAATAAATAATTAATCACTTGATAATAATAATAATTAATTAACCTCTCAATCTGCTAACCCCACAAAGATTTAACCCTTCTTCAACTGAATTGAATGAGTCTACCTTCTATACCATTTAATTTACAGTTCAAACCTAGTTCAAAGTTCAAATTTAGTTGCATTTATCTAGCCTTGAAAAGTAGTCCCGTTAAATAGCCCCTTATCACATATACTCAGGTATCAATTTAACTACTTGGTAATTAAAAGAAAATTAACCCTTGTAATAATTATTAAACATTCGCTAGCTATCTAAATAAGTCACTTCACTAACAACACTTTCAAGAACACCTCTCACTTCAACATAGACAGTAATAATGCCGAATCAGTGGTCGAATGGTTCGGTACCAAAAATAGTGCCATAAACGCTCTCTGAATAAAAATGTGAAAAACAGTTATTTTTAGAAAAAAAGAAATGCAAAATTGCTATTTATCAGAGAGGCAACAACCAATTAGAGGTAATAAAATTAGCGTAATTTTATTAGGAAGATAATTAATTAAATTAAGTACGCGGAAGTGGACCCCACTTCATACTTCCCCACTTGGCACCTACTTTTTGTTTCGAACCTTCCGTTCTAATATACGAGGTTGTACATTAGGAAACGAGGGCACATTTCCCTTCGATCTTGTAATTATACCCCGATTAATTGGTTCCGACCAATCGGTTCTCTGTGAAATTTGTGAATCATTTAAACAAATTTTGTCTGCTGAATTTGAATCTAATAGTTCAATTCTATTGCCGGATACTGTTAATCTGTCGAAAAGATTCTGCGACCTAGCACTTCGAGTCTTATCATTGGTAGCTTCTGTTGATCTAAGGTAGTCTCTTTTAATAAGGTTAATCCTAGTTTTAACCGGACCAACATTAGCTAAATCAAGTGCTGCAAGGTCCCTATTTAACCAATAAACTCTACTGGTTTCATTTACTGCGGTTAAAACGTCTATAGCTTCCCCTTCACTAGAAACTCTACCACGAACTCCATCTACCCTCATTGGTGAAAATTGTTCATCTTCTAGATTGACCTTTAGTTTATCAACTGGTGAAGAACACAACCGATCCCTACCCAGCCTCTCTGTTGAAAATTCGCTTAACGATTTCAAGTTCGCATACCTGAGAGATAGTTCTATACTCTCGGAAAGAGTAGAGTGCCCGAGATCGCGCTCAGATACATCAAGATTCCAAAACTCTGTATTTTCTTCAACAAGAGACCAAGTAGGAATGACATTAATCACATTAGGATCAGTCCGTGACAGCAGTTTCTTCTCACTTTCACATATTCTGTCCAGATTAGCCGTCCAAGAAGTTGAAGTACTAGTCGCTCTGGTGGGTAATATGTTGTCAACAGGTAGGCGGAGATCCTGGTTAATTTCGATGTATTCGTCCTGTTCACTGAGAATTTCATCCGATGGATCGGAATCAGATTCGATACGGGAATCAGAAGAAATACACGAACCTGAGTCAGAATCAGACATTTCTGTATCAGTGCAATCAGTGCTCCATGTTACTAGTCCAGACGGATAAGGAACTACATTATCAAGTGGTGCAAGTAGAAGCTCTTCATTTGTTGAGTCGTTGTGATCACCTGAGTGAGTACCACTACCAGGTATACCATTTGTATCCACAAAATCTCTGATATGGTCCTTCAGATATTTGGGAGGGAGGAAATACCTTCTAAGCTGAGTGTGGTGCGCACGTTGACTCTGACCTGTTTGAAGATGCTTTATTATGTAAGTGACATTATTAGAGTGACTAAGAACAACTTCATAGGGGCCTTCAAACCTCTCCACCAGTTTATCGCTTACTTGTCGACCTTTGAATACTTTCTTCCTGAGTACAAGCTGTTTCGGTCGATAAGAAGCAAAGGATGGGTTACCTTCTGTCCAAGTTCCAGTCACATTACTAGGGATAACAGGTCTTGCTTCATAAGAATGAGACTGTGTGAGGATATATTCTGAAGGAGACATCTGCAGGGCGTCGTGGTATCGGTTATTATAAAGCACAAGAGCTTTAGGTAGTTCTTCAACCCAGCTTCCACCCTCTGCAGATAAACCTCGTAAAATCTCCAATAGACTACGGTTCATACGTTCAACCAATCCATTACTTGACGGTTTATATGGAGTTGAAAAACTGTGTTTGATACCGTAGTCCGCGAAGAAGTCCCGAACTTCTTTAGCAGCAAACTCCAGCCCATTGTCACTCAGTACTCTAGTTGGAATGCGAATTAAACTAGGCAATATCCTATTCCTTAGAGCGTTGACAACAGCAGAAGAAGTTTTCGTTGACAGAGGAGCCACGACTGTCCATTTACTATTGTGATCTATTGCCACTAGTAAATAGCTCATTCCACCACGAGTCTTAGGAAGTTGGAGTAAGTCCAAGGCTATCAACTCAAACGGTGTGGATGTGGTAATCTTTTGAGTTGGAGGTTGTTCAGTACGTGCAACTTTCATATGCTGACAATGCGAACAACTTCGTGTAACATCAGATACCACCTGATTGATACTTGGATGCCACACTTGACTTACTACTGCTGCCAAGAGTTTCCGTCTCCCAGGATGTGCAGTATTATTATGTACTGTCAAAGTTATTTCAACGAGACCGTTGAATATTATCACGGGAACACGAGAAGAGCCACCCGAAGAGAACAGGATTAGGTCGTCTTCTATTACAAGGCTCCCCCGATAACGTTGGAATTTCTTCAAGCTCGAAGGCCATTTCATAGTGCCACCGGAAAGAATTCTTCTAAGAATACTCAGAGGCTTGTTTTGTCTCTGCATAACACGTATTAGTTCTGTCTCCAGCAATCCACATGAATCTGCGTGTGAACTTTCCTCATCAACTGACTCTTCTGAGCCAATCACTGTTACCTGCATAGTTGAAATAGGTACAAATACAGAGTCAGTCGCTGGAAAGTTCATTGTACTTCCAGACAATGAGAGTTCTAAGGTTTGGAAATTGAGTTCCATTCCGACGTCGGTTATCAAATCTATACCAAAAATGATACAAAATTGCATCTGATCATCGTCGACCACATGGAAGGTGTAGTTGATAGTCTCGTTGTTATGCAATTTAACGATCATTTCCACTGTATTTGAAGTCATACTAGTAGATCCACCAATACCATGCAGTTCCTTCACATCGGATGGTTTGGTTTCTAATCCAGCGCTAGATACGAGGCTCCTAGCAACACAGCTAAGTTGGGCACCCGTGTCTATTAATACACATCTAGTGTAGTCGTAGCATTCTGCAAGTAGACTCATCGTTTGAGAATGTTTGTGACGAGGACACCACTCCAAGACGCTGATCTTGGAAACTGAAACTACGGTATCTACTACAGCTTCAGACTCCGAGTCCACGTCATCCCTCAAAAACATCGATGAGCCATCTTCGTGTCTTGACTCTGAGCTGCCAAGATGATAGACTTCGTCAACCGATGATCCAATTATGTCTGGAGGAGAATAAGTTGCAGTCTCGACCATAGGATCATAATGAATTCCACTAATACAACGCAGATGCACACGCGGATATTGGTTGAGGATTCCATGAGATTTATCCACATAAACAACAGGAATACTTCCTCCATAATGGACCAGGACAATACACTTGAACAATTTAGAAAATGCAAGTAAAGACTCCAGGCACATTAGTTGTTCTGAATATTTCATGAGTTTCAAATCTCGCCTCATACTACGAGATAGTTTCATCTTGTAATTATCCGCATTGGTAATCAACTCGTCGACGAGAACCTCACGAAGGGTGACAGGATCACCAGGTACAACCATTTCAAGCGGTGCATGAGTAGCTGCTGCAATCAAACTTACAACCATAGAATCCCCTCCTCCCGGTACGTGTTCAATCGTGATAAGACCGTCTGGTATCTGACCACTAGACCTACCAGACATTACTTGTGGAGGAGGTGAAGGTGTCCTTGACATAGCGTCCGCAGCTGCATTCTGCCGACCTGGTGTATACTTTATAACAAAGTTGAACTCTGCCAATTCTTGCAAAGTTCGTGCAATGCGTGCATTAACAATTTGCAAATTGTTAAGGTAGACGAGAGGGCGGTGATCGGTATGCACAAAGAACTCCACACCTAGAAGAAATCCTCTGAATGTTTTCAGAGCCCAACGTATGGCAGCCAACTCACGTTCCAGTGTGCTGTAATTTGTCTGTGCCTCATTAAAGGACATAGACGCATAAGCTATCGGGCGCATCTCCCCTTCTTGTAGTTGTGCCAAACAGGCTCCGACTCCATAGCCGGATGCGTCCGTGAAGAGACTTAGTGGATCTGCTGTAGCAGAATAATCTGGAAAGGCAAGTGCTATTGACTTTTGAATAGCCTCTTTTAAATCAATGAAGGCCTGTTCCATCTCTGGAGTCCAATTTATTGGAGCCTTCTTCGGCTTATTTCCACCGGTAGCTTGGCTAAGTGGTTTCATGATAACGGAACAGTTTGGGACAAACTTCCGTTGGAAGTTTACTAAGCCCAAGAACCGCTTCAACTCCGTTTTTGTTTTGGGCCTCGGGAAGTTAGAGACTTGTTCCATGAAACTTTTAGGTTTTTCCAGTCCAGCTTCACTAACCAAATGGCCGAGGAATTCCACCTGCCTATTGAACCACTTGCATTTCGACATGTTCAGTGTAACCCCGGCATTCAGTAGTGTGCTAAGAACCTTGTTGACTAGTTCGACATGTTCTTCGAACGTTTCGCTCAATATGAGAATATCGTCAATATAGACAATAACTCTAGCCCAAGGAAATCCCGATAAGATATCCTGCATCCCCTTTTGGAAAGTGGCCGGCGCATTCTTGAGTCCAAAGGACAAATTCTTGAACTGCCAGTGTGCTCGTGGGGTTGAGAAAGCAGTGCACTCACGGGAATCTTCAGACAAAGGGAACTGGTAATATCCCTTTACGAGGTCCAATGCCGTAAACCACCTCATTCCCTTCAGTCCATATACCGCGTCATTAAGATTTGGTAAAGGGAATTTGACTGCCTTTGTTGCGGCATTTAATCTGCGGTAGTCTACGCAAAGCCTGATTGAACCGTCAGTCTTTTTCACAGGAACTACCGGTGAAGACCACGGGGAGGTAGACGGCTCTATTATATCTAATAGTTGAAGTTCCTGACACTGACGTTCAATCTCCTGATTGATAACCTCAGGAAATCGTCGTGGGCGTTGGTAGATGGGAGTCTGGTCATCAAGTTCGATACGATGAGGGGTTGTATTCAGTCTACCGATACTATTCTTTGAATCGAACAGTTGTTCATTCTTAAGCAGTGTTCGTTGAACAGCGGTGAGTTGTTCTGCGTTTAAAAATGAGGGTAACTCTGCTGACTCAATTATACAACCCTCGGATGTTTCATTGTGTTGAGAAACGTCCAGACTGACAACTCCCACTTCCCCACTAGACTGAACCTCAGGTTGTTCATAAACTGTTGATATAGACCCAACAATTTGGCCACGCCTAATTGAGATTGGCCTAGTTCCTCCGTTACGAATTAGTATTCGTGGAGAAGCTGTATCTCTACTTACTAGTCCTGAGTAAGATCGTAATGATACATCTTCAGAATCATCATCGAACAAATAAAGTGTCTTACTGGTATTTTCAGAGCAAAAGTCACATGCATAATCTGGATCGTGATCCCAGTCTACATTTAAAATATCAGTCTCCTGTGGGCCAATTACCATATCTTGCAATGCTTTGCAGGGAACGCTTGAGACTAAAGTTAGACAGGAACTATTTGAGGAACCAATATGGTACTCCCATTTTGATCCATCGGGATTCGAACATGATATCTTCTGCTTTTTGGAATTCAATGTTATCTTTGTACGGGTAAGGAAATCTACCCCAAGTACGATGTATCCATTCAAGTAACCTCCTGGTAATACTATGAAGTCTTGAACCCCCATAGCTTTACCATGAATTTTCATTTCCGTAGCTATTCTACCTAATGATTTTATGGAATTGTTTTTTCCAAAACAATCAAGAATAGTGTTGTCAGTTTCCACTTTTAATTGATATGATGACATAAATTCATATGGAAACAAACTTTTCATAGCTCCACTATCTATGATAGCTTTATAAGTCTCGCCCGATTCCAACAATATTGGTACAACCAATCTATTCTCACGAGCACAAGATGCCAGAATGTGCCTATATGCAACATTCTCTTCAATTTTGGGAAGTTTTATTTCTTCCACTACTTCAGGTGTTAGAACAGTTTCAACATATACACGGGTATCTAAATCGGGAATATCATTACATTCATTCGGGTATTCAGGATGAGTTACAACTGTTCCAGGGTTTCTATCGCTTGGTTTCCTTAGCTCTGAGGTGAACCCTTTGGACTCAGAGCTTAGTTGTTTAAAGGCTTCTTTGGAGAACGCTGGCTCATTCGGCAATTCCTTTCTGGATGACTTCCACCACATAAGGTACAGCGCTCACCAATCCTCTCGCGTCTATTTCTTTTCGGGCAATCCTTGAACAGGTGTCTATTGCTGCCACAAGCAAAACATAATCCCAACCTCACCCAGCATTGGTTAATGTCATGACCAATCTTTCTGCACCAAGAACACGGATTGAGTTTCCTATCAGTGAGTGCTTGATCGCGTGGCGATCTTAAAAAAGATGTTGGTCGAGCTCCAAGATAACTAGTTTTAGCTTTGTTAGTCGTGAAAGAACCTGAATTACTCAAAGATTTATTCTTATGGTTAAGAAGCTGGTTTTTAGTAGGATCGATTGCATTTATCTCAACGCCGGCAGAGAAAACGTCGATACCTTCCATATTAGCTTCAGAGCTAGGTGGGTTACTCAGTTTCTCCTTACGTTGACGATCGAAACTCTCCGCTAGCTTCTTAATTACCTTCCAGGACAACTTTGAGCCACCAAAAGCACTTGCCATGCTTTTTGCTGTGACAATCTGATCAACCAGAGCTTGGGGAAAATTTTCTAGAGCCTTCTTACACAAGTTACGTTCCATTACCTTGTTGGATTCTGGAAAAGCCTTCTTTGCAACTCTTTCAAGTTTCAAACAATAGATGACGCATGAATCACTATGCCTCAGCTTGCAACCTTCAAATTCAACTAGCATGCGCTCACGGAGACTCACCTTCTCAGTGTCATACCAGTTGAGCAAAGCTTTCTTCAGCTCGCCATAACGCCGGTTGCTGCCACCAATTGCGTCATAAGCGTCCTTTGCTTTCCCTCTTACAAATTTTCCCAATTGCCTTGATTTTTCCTTTTCACTGCCCTGATATTTAGCATCAAAATATCTTTCGTATGATCTGAGGAACTCTCTCAAGGAATCTCCACTTTCAGGATTGTATATAATAGGAGCAACAATTTCCTTCGGGAATCTGAAATTTCGGAACATTTCTACGATACTTTTTTCGTTATGCCTATTTTCACGTCGTGTTCCCATGGGCGAATCTCTAGCTGCTGGCGAACTACTCCCCGTATTTGCATCACTACTTTCACTACCGTCAATGGAAGTGCCTGAGTCAGAAGCCAAATTTGAAGCTGAATTCTCTCGTTTAATTTGACGAACTCCTTTTCCAAATTTCCGATTCCTATGATGCTTATACCTCCGCACAGAAGAATCCGACTGTCCACGCTCGCCCCTACTCACTTTTAGAGCATCATCACTACTGGAGTTTGCAGGGCGACCGTAGTTAACCGGGTCATCGTCATCGGCGGAATCTGCATCAGCGTTGTTCCAAAATGGGCTGTCGAGAAGATTATGGAAAAGTATCCGCCATTCAGCAAATGATTGCCTTATCTCGAGTGACGAACCATTAATGATCGGTTCTTCGCTTGATTGCGACATCAACTTGGCGGCAACTGATACGGTAGAATCGGATGAAAACGAACGCGACGGCTTAGGCAGGAAAACTGAGTCAAACTTAAGTATTGACTGCAATAAGGGCTTTGATTTGTACTCGGGAAAAATATCACCCCTCAAAAATGCCAGCCTGATGCTTCTCTTCCTAAACCGACCTAATAGCCCTTGACAGCGAATTAACCCGCTGACCGCCAAATCTTGTTTTCTACCAATTCCCATCAGTTCAAGTTTAAGGCTAGTATTTTCCACTCTTAACTGATCTTCCAAATCTGGTATTTCACTAAAAACACCTTGATTCGCATTAGTTTCGACATTAACCCTAATCTTTGGGCGCACTGAGAGAGGCGAACCCAAATCGGTACGCGGAATATCGATCATTTCACTATTAGACATATCGCGAATTAATAGGAAAGATCAAATTTGCTGAAAAAGTTAATTTGAAACTCCTGTGATTGAATATCGGAAATGAATATACGAGGAATCACGACTAATTAATCATGAAATTAATGCATGAACTAAGAAAAAGTATAAATTTAAAAAAGAAAAAACTTCCAAAGAAACCTACGAGGAAATGTGATCCCTGGTCTGGGCACCAAAAATTTATCACTCCAGGAACACCTATGTAGTGGCAAAACAAAGGCGTTCCAGAAAAGCGGCCTAGTTACTAATTTACGTTACTTTATTAGATTGGCACTGCCTATAAACTAGAATTTTAACACTTATAGGTCAGTGTTCGGTAACACAATTTTTGCCACATCAATTTACTGTCTCAAACCACAATTTCCTCATAAACTAACTTGGAAGGTAAATGAAAACACAATTCTAATTTAAACCCTTAATTATTCTACATCAACACTGGAAGATTCAAATAACCGATACAATAATAAATTATGGATCAATAACCTAAATTCGAAGGTTTACGGGTAATAATGGGTATAACCAATTGAAAATACGAGCTACAAATTATTAGGCCAATCTGTGCTAGTGCACGGATTGCAATGAATACACAAGGGAAAAGTCGGGGTAAATAGTCAAAATTGGTGATAACCAGTCATAATTAGTTATTCGGTCAAATTAGTATTCTGTCAAATTAGTATTCTGTCAAATTAGTATTCTGTCAAATTAGTATTCTGTCAAATTAGTATTCTGTCAAATTAGTATTCTGTCAAATTAGTATTCTGTCAAATTAGTATTCTGTCAAATTAGTATTCTGTCAAATTAGTATTCTGTCAAATTAGTATTCTGTCAAATTAGTATTCTGTCAAATTAGTATTCTGTCAAATTAGTATTCTGTCAAATTAGTATTCTGTCAAATTAGTATTCTGTCAAATTAGTATTCTGTCAAATTAGTATTCTGTCAAATTAGTATTCTGTCAAATTAGTATTCTGTCAAATTAGTATTCTGTCAAATTAGTATTCTGTCAAATTAGTATTCTGTCAAATTAGTATTCTGTCAAATTAGTATTCTGTCAAATTAGTATTCTGTCAAATTAGTATTCTGTCAAATTAGTATTCTGTCAAATTAGTATTCTGTCAAATTAGTATTCTGTCAAATTAGTATTCTGTCAAATTAGTATTCTGTCAAATTAGTATTCTGTCAAATTAGTATTCTGTCAAATTAGTATTCTGTCAAATTAGTATTCTGTCAAATTAGTATTCTGTCAAATTAGTATTCTGTCAAATTAGTATTCTGTCAAATTAGTATTCTGTCAAATTAGTATTCTGTCAAATTAGTATTCTGTCAAATTAGTATTCTGTCAAATTAGTATTCTGTCAAATTAGTATTCTGTCAAATTAGTATTCTGTCAAATTAGTATTCTGTCAAATTAGTATTCTGTCAAATTAGTATTCTGTCAAATTAGTATTCTGTCAAATTAGTATTCTGTCAAATTAGTATTCTGTCAAATTAGTATTCTGTCAAATTAGTATTCTGTCAAATTAGTATTCTGTCAAATTAGTTAAATACATTGAAAATAGTTTATACTCAATTAGCGTTATATAGGCAATCAGCGGTATATAGGCAATTAGCGGTATATAGGCAATTAGCAGTATATAGGCAATTAGCAGTATATAGGCAATTAGCAGTATATAGGCAATTAGCAGTATATAGGCAATTAGCAGTATATAGGCAATTAGCAGTATATAGGCAATTAGCAGTATATAGGCAATTAGCAGTATATAGGCAATTAGCAGTATATAGGCAATTAGCAGTACATAGGCAATTAGCAGTACATAGGCAATTAGCAGTACATAGGCAATTAGCAGTATATAGGCAATTAGCAGTATATAGGCAATTAGCAGTATATAGGCAATTAGCGGTATATAGGCAATTAGCGGTATATAGGCAATTAGCGGTATATAGGCAATTAGCGGTATATAGGCAATTAGCGGTATATAGGCAATTAGCGGTATATAGGCAATTAGCAGTATATAGGCAATTAGCGGTATATAGGCAATTAGCGGTATATAGGCAATTAACTTTACATATGAAAATAGGGTTATAAGTCAAAATATGGTTATATCTTTGGAATCAGGGTCATAAATGGAAATAGGGTTATACCAGCAACTAGGGATATATACAGCCTAAAAATAGGACTATATATGCAGATAGGAATATTTAGGAAAATAAGACTTCCTAAGAAAAATAGGGATAGATAGGCTAATATAAGGATCTAAAACAAAAATAGGACCATATAAGCAAATAGGACCATTTAAGCAAAAAGTTCCAGATTAGCCAACATGACTAAGTAAATAGGGATATATAGAAAAATATAGATATAACAAATGGAGGGATCTATAGTAGTCCGCCTAGGACTGAATAGGCAAAAATAGGGATTTAACCTAGCCAAATATAAGACTATTTATGCGGATAGGGATCTATAGGAAATAATAAGGATATATGGTCAAAGGACTATATAAGCAAATAGTGATAGAGAAAAATAGGGATATTTGGTAAAAAATACCCAGAACATTAGGGATGAAATAGGCCAATCTATCTATCGTAGGCAGATACAGATGTATAGGCAGATAGCGGTATCAGGCAAATATGACCATACAAGACAAGAGGCATCCACGAGTCAAATTATGGCCTTAGTAGGATTAGTGTTGATTTGGTTCACTAGTTTTTCCAGGTCCAGGTTGGCTATCTTTTCCAGGTCCAGGAATTAGGTTAGTTTCTGTAGGCTCAGTCTTCGGTGGCCTAGAAGTTCTGTCAACTTCGGGCATTCACATTTGGTACAGTTGTCAAGAAATTTTCCGAATAGTCTTTAATTACAAACGTGACAATATGCACTGTGAGGATTATCTGACGATACGATATTTGTGATGATGCTCTTTAATTGGCTATTAATTGATTAACCTGTGGAGTAATTGAATGAATTTAAACAAATTGTAGCTAGTAAAAATTAAAATAAATAATTAATCACTTGATAATAATAATAATTAATTAACCTCTCAATCTGCTAACCCCACAAAGATTTAACCCTTCTTCAACTGAATTGAATGAGTCTACCTTCTATACCATTTAATTTACAGTTCAAACCTAGTTCAAAGTTCAAATTTAGTTGCATTTATCTAGCCTTGAAAAGTAGTCCCGTTAAATAGCCCCTTATCACATATACTCAGGTATCAATTTAACTACTTGGTAATTAAAAGAAAATTAACCCTTGTAATAATTATTAAACATTCGCTAGCTATCTAAATAAGTCACTTCACTAACAACACTTTCAAGAACACCTCTCACTTCAACATAGACAGTAATAATGCCGAATCAGTGGTCGAATGGTTCGGTACCAAAAATAGTGCCATAAACGCTCTCTGAATAAAAATGTGAAAAACAGTTATTTTTAGAAAAAAAGAAATGCAAAATTGCTATTTATCAGAGAGGCAACAACCAATTAGAGGTAATAAAATTAGCGTAATTTTATTAGGAAGATAATTAATTAAATTAAGTACGCGGAAGTGGACCCCACTTCAATTCCGTTGTTTTTTCTGCCGTGGACTTCTCCAGGTCTGACTGTCAACATTGAATGTCTTTTTCTTACGATTTATTGCCGAAACTACGGAAATTGAGACGCCATTTCGAGATGAGTTATTTTTATTCGCCTCTAAAGAGATGCTACAAGACGTCATTATGGAGCTAATTTAGGAACAACATTTAGAAATAGGATTAGGGAGCTATAGTTGTGATATAATTTAGGGGGATGTTCCCAGTTATCGGACGGTTTCAGATTTCCGATTATGAAATAAAGTGTATAATGATTTTTAATTGACATAATTATCTTAATTTGTATTTAAATAAAATAAAGAATTAAATGAAAATTATATATATTTGTTTTAAACTGTATAACTCCTCTATAGTGAATTACTACTTGGTTGCTATATGTATAGACTATAGAGCTACTTCATTTTATTGCAGACTGTACAAAACATGTTCACTATACAGGACTTCATTACTCAGGACTCTACTAATCAGGATGTTTCACTATACAGGACTTCATTACAGAGGAGTTCTAGTGAAAGATCGAAAATGTGAAACCATCCAATAAATAGAAACTCACCCTACTAATCGCATCTTTCTTTTAAATTTAGGAACTATAGATCGTGTTATACGTATATGCGAAATAATATTGTTGAGTGTATAACTCGTTTAAGTCTACGGAGAACACTAATAATATTTCAGTAACTTTTTGTTTACAAATGTGGATGAATATTTCAAAATGAACTCTTGAAAGATACGTAAGTTTTAAGATTATTTAAAGCTTTAATTACTTTTATTAATTAAGTTTTCATTAAGGTTAAAACTGATCGAATGAATCCTTATTTGATAATAGTTGTAAAGACAGAAGTTTATACAATTTATTCCTATTTCTCTGCATTGCAGTGAGATTATACCGCAGTGATGTTATACAGCAGTGATATTATACAGCAGTGATATTATACAGCAGTGATATTATACAGCAATGATATTATACAGCAGTGATATTATACAGCAGTGATATTATACAGCAGTGATATTATACAGCAGTGATATTATACAGCAGTGATATTATACAGCAGTGATATTATACAGCAGTGATGTTATACAGCAGTGATATTATACAGCAGTGATGATATACAGCAGTGATATTATACAGCAGTGATATTATACAGCAGTGATATTATACAGCAGTGATATTATACAGCAGTGATATTATACAGCAGTGATATTATACAGCAGTGATATTATACAGCAGTGATATTATACAGCAGTGATATTATACAGCAGTGATATTATACAGCAGTGATATTATACAGCAGTGATATTATACAGCAGTGATATTATACAGCAGTGATATTATACAGCAGTGATATTATACAGCAGTGATATTATACAGCAGTGATATTATACAGCAGTGATATTATACAGCAGTGATATTATACAGCAGTGATATTATACAGCAGTGATATTATACAGCAGTGATATTATACAGCAGTGATATTATACAGCAGTGATATTATACAGCAGTGATATTATACAGCAGTGATATTATACAGCAGTGATATTATACAGCAGTGATATTATTCAGCAGTGATATTATACAGCAGTGATATTATACAGCAATGATATTATACAGCAGTGATATTATACAGCAGTGATATTATACAGCAATGATATTATACAGCAGTGATGTTATACAGCAGTGATATTATACAGCAGTGATGATATACAGCAGTGATATTATACAGCAGTGATATTATACAGCAGTGATATTATACAGCAGTGATATTATACAGCAGTGATATTATACAGCAGTGATATTATACAGCAGTGATATTATACAGCAGTGATGTTATACAGCAGTGATATTATACAGCAGTGATGATATACAGCAGTGATATTATACAGCAGTGATATTATACAGCAGTGATATTATACAGCAGTGATATTATACAGCAGTGATATTATACAGCAGTGATATTATACAGCAGTGATATTATACAGCAGTGATATTATACAGCAGTGATATTATACAGCAGTGATATTATACAGCAGTGATATTATACAGCAGTGATATTATACAGCAGTGATATTATACAGCAGTGATATTATACAGCAGTGATATTATACAGCAGTGATATTATACAGCAGTGATATTATACAGCAGTGATATTATACAGCAGTGATATTATACAGCAGTGATATTATACAGCAGTGATATTATACAGCAGTGATATTATACAGCAGTGATATTATACAGCAGTGATATTATACAGCAGTGATACTATACAGCAGTGATATTATACAGCAGTGAGATTATACAGCAGTGATATTATACAGCAGTGATGTTATACAGCAGTGATATTATACAGCAGTGATATTATACAGCAGTGATATTATACAGCAGTGATACTATACAGCAGTGATATTATACAGCAGTGATATTATACAGCAGTGATATTATACAGCAATGATATTATACAGCAGTGATGTTATACAGCAGTGATATTATACAGCAGTGATGATATACAGCAGTGATATTATACAGCAGTGATATTATACAGCAGTGATATTATACAGCAGTGATATTATACAGCAGTGATATTATACAGCAGTGATATTATACAGCAGTGATATTATACAGCAGTGATATTATACAGCAGTGATATTATACAGCAGTGATATTATACAGCAGTGATATTGTACAGCAGTGATGTTATACAGCAGTGATATTATACAGCAGTGATATTATACAGCAGTGATATTATACAGCAGTGATATTATACAGCAGTGATATTATACAGCAGTGATATTATACAGCAGTGATATTATACAGCAGTGATATTATACAGCAGTGATATTATACAGCAGTGATATTATACAGCAGTGATATTATACAGCAGTGATATTATACAGCAGTGATATTATACAGCAGTGATGTTATACAGCAGTGATATTATACAGCAGTGATATTATACAGCAGTGATATTATACAGCAGTGATATTATACAGCAGTGATATTATACAGCAGAGATATTATACAGCAGTGATATTATACAGCAGTGATACTATACAGCAGTGATATTATACAGCAGTGATATTATAAGGCAGTGATATTATACAGCAGTGATATTATACAGCAGTGATATTATACAGCAGTGATATTATACAGCAGTGATATTATACAGCAGTGATATTATACAGCAGTGATATTATACAGCAGTGATATTATACAGCAGTGATATTATACAGCAGTGATATTGTACAGCAGTGATATTATACAGCAGTGATATTATACAGCAGTGATATTATACAGCAGTGATATTATACAGCAGTGATATTATACAGCAGTGATATTATACAGCAGTGATATTATACAGCAGTGATATTATACAGCAGTGATGTTATACAGCAGTGATATTATACAGCAGTGATATTATACAGCAGTGATATTAAGCTGATTATACAGCAGTGATATTATACAGCAGTGATATTATACAGCAGTGATATTATACAGCAGTGATATTATACAGCAGTGATATTATACAGCAGTGAGATTATACAGCAGTGATATTATACAGCAGTGATATTATACAGCAGTGATATTATACAGCAGTGATATTATACAGCAGTGATATTATACAGCAGTGATATTATACAGCAGTGATATTATACAGCAGTGATATTATACAGCAGTGATATTATACAGCAGTGATATTATACAGCAGTGATATTATACAGCAGTGATATTATACAGCAGTGATATTATACAGATTACAGCAGTGATATTATACAGCAGTGATATTATACAGCAGTGATATTATACAGCAGTGATATTATACAGCAGTGATATTATACAGCAGTGATATTATACAGCAGTGATATTATACAGCAGTGATATTATACAGCAGTGATATTATACAGCAGTGATATTATACAGCAGTGATATTATACAGCAGTGATATTATACAGCAGTGATATTATACAGCAGTGATATTATACAGCAGTGATATTATACAGCAGTGATATTATACAGCAGTGATATTATACAGCAGTGATATTATACAGCAGTGATATTATACAGCAATGATATTATACAGCAGTGATATTATACAGCAGTGATATTATAC
>CANNZV010002211.1:136688-154630 GCA_947561585.1 Caprella mutica | reverse complement strand
CTATTTATAATTTACCTAATGGAACTACTCACTCACTCAGTGACTCACCCACCCCAGTCTGCAAAGTGTGTCAAATCTATCACCAAGATTTCATATTTCAGGACAATTAGTCTCCAAAATTGTCGAATTCAAAATAACATGTAAATGTCACGCGCGTTTGAGTGATCTGCAATATCGACCGATTTTGCTGCGCAAACTATTGATCAACAGATTGCGCAGCGAAATCGGTCGATATTGCAGATCACTCAAACGCGCGTGACATAAACATAGGAATTAATTAGAAAATAGTCACCAAGATCTTGTTTTGTTGAATTTTCCATCAAATAAAGTCTCCAAGTATCTTTGGCGACATGGACACACTTGGCAGACTGGCACCCACCCACAGGTTCTATTCGGTTCCATTCGGTAAATAGTCCTGGGACTCCGACTATTTACCGAATGGAAGCTATTTTTAGCCAAATAGATGTGGGTAGGATCAAGGGTAGGACTCCATTCGGTACCATTAGGTTCGGAGGTTCAATTCGGTAAATAGTCCTACCCCATCTGAGCGCTGAGGGAAAATAATTGTCAAACAGTAGAAATTGGTAAACTGATACTATACTGTCTGTTTGTACAGAAATCTTCTAATTTGAGATTTGTTTTCACTTGTTGGGTTGTCAAATCAAGATTGTTTTCTCTTATTCTGTAAATGTGATAGTTTCATATTCTGCAGATTGGAAGTTAAAACTCCCAGTTTGTAACTTCAATTTGCATCAGATTAACAACAGATACAGTGTCCATAGTCCGATATTCATTCTATCCTGTGCATTGTAAATAATGTGAACCTATCTCTATTTAAATATAGGACAAGTTACAAATTATCTGACAGTTCAATATTTTATCATGGGTATAAGAGAAAGACTAAAAGTATAGGTACCTAAATAATTTGATATATTACTTGTTATTTCAATTAATTAATAGAGGAAATAATTCAGAACTATTTATAAAATATTAAACATGTTCCCTTCCACTGCAGATTAGTGACTAGTAGAAGTAAGGTTTCTCTATATACAGAAACACATTAGATATTTTACAGTTTACCTAGCATAGCTAATACCTAGCTACTTAACTAAAATGTTTTTAAATAAAATTTTGTTTCAGATTATTTATCAATTACAAATTGAAATTTTAATAATTTCTACAATAGTGTTCATCATTGTTTTCTCTGCATATCATTATTGCATACATTCACCAAAAGTCATCACACTTCTTTTCTCTTGAATCCTTCACACTATACACATCAAAATGTTGAAAGAATACAGAATAGTGATGCCAATGTCTGTTGAGGAGGTGAGTTGTTTTTATTAATTTAGGTTCCTCATGTTCCTTAATGGAAATCTCTTAGTGCACTATTTTGTTGGTATTTTTAATTGGTTATTAACATATGTTACAATAAGTTGATCAGAAATGTCTAAAGGTCAGGTTAGTTCATGACATATGTGCAATATCTGAAAAAACAAACAATGAAAGTTCTAAATTTTAGTTAGGATAAGCTCGGAGTTATAAGAGAGTTCCACATTTTTAGACATTTAAGGAAAAAATATATACCTACTAATAATTATTTAATTGGTATTCATAATTTGTTTATCTCATCTGATCCTTTCTTCATTCACTTCAGTATCACATTGGGCAGCTGTACATGATAGCCAGACACAGTGCTGAAAACAGTGACGACAAGGGAGAAGGAGTCGAAACTATAGTCAATGAGCCTTGTGAGGATGAAAAGCACGGCAAGGGACAGTATGCCGAGAAGAGAATACATCTCACTAGGTGAGAACTGTTCAATGATTTAGTTGTAAACTATAGTAATAATATACAGTATGCCGAGAAGAGAATACATCTCACTAGGTGAGAACTGTTCAATGATTTAGTTGTAAACTATAGTAATAATATACAGTATGCCGAGAAGAGAATACATCTCACTAGGTGAGAACTGTTCAATGATTTAGTTGTAAACTATAGTAATAATATACAGTATGCCGAGAAGAGAATACATCTCACTAGGTGAGAACTGTTCAATGATTTAGTTGTAAACTATAGTAATAATATACAGTATGCCGAGAAGAGAATACATCTCACTAGGTGAGAACTGTTCAATGATTTAGTTGTAAACTATAGTAATAATATACAGTATGCCGAGAAGAGAATACATCTCACTAGGTGAGAACTGTTCAATGATTTAGTTGTAAACTATAGTAATAATATACAGTATGCCGAGAAGAGAATACATCTCACTAGGTGAGAACTGTTCAATGATTTAGTTGTAAACTATAGTAATAATATACAGTATGCCGAGAAGAGAATACATCTCACTAGGTGAGAACTGTTCAATGATTTAGTTGTAAACTATAGTAATAATATACAGTATGCCGAGAAGAGAATACATCTCACTAGGTGAGAACTGTTCAATGATTTAGTTGTAAACTATAGTAATAATATACAGTATGCCGAGAAGAGAATACATCTCACTAGGTGAGAACTGTTCAATGATTTAGTTGTAAACTATAGTAATAATATACAGTATGCCGAGAAGAGAATACATCTCACTAGGTGAGAACTGTTCAATGATTTAGTTGTAAACTATAGTAATAATATACAGTATGCCGAGAAGAGAATACATCTCACTAGGTGAGAACTGTTCAATGATTTAGTTGTAAACTATAGTAATAATATACAGTATGCCGAGAAGAGAATACATCTCACTAGGTGAGAACTGTTCAATGATTTAGTTGTAAACTATAGTAATAATATACAGTATGCCGAGAAGAGAATACATCTCACTAGGTGAGAACTGTTCAATGATTTAGTTGTAAACTATAGTAATAATATACAGTATGCCGAGAAGAGAATACATCTCACTAGGTGAGAACTGTTCAATGATTTAGTTGTAAACTATAGTAATAATATACAGTATGCCGAGAAGAGAATACATCTCACTAGGTAAGAACTGTTCAATGATTTAGTTGTAAACTATAGTAATAATATACAGTATGCCGAGAAGAGAATACATCTCACTAGGTAAGAACTGTTCAATGATTTAGTTGTAAACTATAGTAATAATATACAGTATGTCCCACAAAAAAGTTCACTCTATTTTATAATTGAATAAGCTTGTTATAAATAGAAATATATTTATGTAGTTGCTCATATTTTTAATACAAGAATTTGATATTCTTTATTAGGCTTGTAAATTCAAGCAATTTTTTTTAGCTAATTCACTAGAAAATGGAGGCTTAGCTAATGAATTTTAAAATAGTGTACTTTTTGTGGAACATACTGTACAGTACATGTAAGAAAATATTAATTGTTGGATAGTTTGGTTTACTTGGTAGCTACTGAATTAGCTAGGTATTTAAAAGTTTAAATCTATTTTTCTCTCCCAGTAAATTGCCGTCTTGGGTGAGGTCGTATATGCCTAGATTCATATATGTAACGGAGAAATCATGGAACTACTACCCCTATACAATCACAGGTATGTCAAGATAGAGGATTGGTGTAAAATTCAATTTATTTTCATAACAATTACCAAAACTCACTGACAATTCCATAATTTCCATCATGTAGGTCTGAGAAAAAAAATTAAAAAATAGGTGAATAATTTTTATTTATATGATTGAAATCTGGAGCGGGTTGATAATTTGAAACACACTCTAATCAAATATAGAGGACCATTTATCAAGAATAAATATATAATCAAAGCAGTTTAATTTGTTGAAATAGCTAGCTTTTTAATTTAACTGTACTTGTATCTAATCCATGTTTTCTTTCCTTATCCTCTTCACCAATGGATTTCCCTCCTTCAGAATATACCGTGAGTTTAATTTGATATTATAGATATCTCATTGAAGTGTTAAAATTGTTAATAAAGTAAATAATGTGTCATTTTACTAAAGGTTTTCTCTTTCTTTTTTCAGTGTTCAATCATCCCTAAGTTCTGTGTTAAAATATGGACCAGATATGAAAACAATAATGGGTGCAATGATAATGTGAGTTTAGAGAACGGTTCTTGTTATAATATCCCAAAAAAGTTAAAAGCTTGTAAAATATTTAAAATACATAGTGACTACATACATACCTAAATTAAAACATATAAAATACTAAACCAAACAAAAAATTAAAAAGAATGGTGTAGTGGTATAGCCTAAAATTAATCAATATATTATTATTCTTTAAAATCTTGTTAAATTCAAAATCTGACATGGGTTTTTCCTAAAAAGATGAATGGACTTATAAAGATTATGTCCCTTATCATTACGTTCCGTTTCAGATATTAGATATAGTTTTCATTTTATTTATGTTCTAGGTTCATTCAGGGGAGAAGCTATCAGAGACTGCTACAGTGGATCTTATTGATATCGTAACAGATCCTATCAGACCTCATCAGTACAAGGAAGAGGAGGTGAGTTTTAGCTTTCAACTTCAATAAGTAATTTAATACTAACCTTAACTAAATAATCCAGCACTTTTATCTTTTAAAAAACTTTATTTTTAGATTTTTAATATTAATTCATAGCTTTTAATTTCACGTAACGATGCAGAGCTAACCTTAGCTAAATATTACAGCACTTTTTTCTTTTGAAAAACTTTCAATTCTAACATTAATTTTCCTAAGAGAAAAATAACTTTCTAATTTCATATTAGTTGAAATAGTAAATTCATTCAAAAAAAAAATTCTAGCTATAGTAAATAATTAATTTTAATCAAAATATTTTAAAGGTAGAATTAATATCTTCACAGGACCCCACTAAATTCATCTCAAAGAAGACTAGAAGAGGTCCTCTGAAGGAGGGCTGGCGAGAGAGTTGCTCCCCTGTGATGTGCTCCTACAAACTGGTGCAGGTCTCCTTCCCAGTCTTTGGTCTGCAGACCCGAGTAGAGGATTTCGTGCATAAGGTAATTAATTGAACACTTGATATATTGGTAGAGAAAATAATAAACCTGCAGACCCGAGTCTAATACTTCTATTGGCAGAGAAATAATGAATACCAAGCTTATATAATGAGACATTTCAACTTATTCCAGTCATTTTATTAAATATCTTATTGTAGTAAGCTGTTATTTAAACTAGCTTTTAATGGATTGGTTTAATATTGCACGGACTATTTTGAACTTGAAAGGACATATTTAGTTCTGTATCGGAAAATATCCTTTATAGTTTTTTACACCAATAGGTGTTTCTAATTACTACCATTAAAAAGCTAAGAACGAATCCCTGTGAACTAACTGCATACATTTTCTACAGGAAATTCGTAACATCAACGTGCTGGCTCACAGACAGGCTTTCATTTGGATGGATGAGTGGTTCGGTTGGACCATTGCTGATGTCAGAAATTTTGAAGAAATGAAACAGAAAGAAGCTAATGACCTCATCAGGGAGGCTCTGGTGAGATTAGAAGACATTGAATTGCTTGATGTTATAGCTAACTCTCACTACAGTTGTTATAGCTACCTTTATTCTGTACGGTAGGAAAATTCGGTCTCAAAAAACTCCCGTCTCATTTTATAATGATTAAGAAAGAACAATGATAGAAAAAGTTGAAATTATGAATACTAAAATGTTTAGTTTATTTAATAAACGAGAATAACATCATTAACCATTGTAAAATGATACGTAACATTAGTAATTTTGACATTTATTTAACATGAGATTTGAGCAGAAAAAACTGATGCTGAATTTTCTTAATTGAGCTTATATCTCTTTAATGAAAAATGGTTAGAGTTCATAATAGTTGGCTTTGAAAAATAAGGTTTATTTTTCATCATCAGATATCAAATTTGTTGCTATAAGGGCCAGGATAAATGAGACAATAAGTAATAATTATACTACATTAAAAATTTAAAGTATAACATTAAATAACTGAAGTTTAATAAATGATTGATGAAATTTTATCTTTGAAATACAAATGCGGAATATGTTAGGGTGTCGGAGGAGTCCTGGCACAACAAAGATGACGACTCTCACATCTCCCACATCAAGCAACTCCCGTCCATCACAGGGGCTCAGGACCGAATAGTTATGGCCTAGAAATTATAAATACACTATATAAGTAAAGTTTGAACAAGTAAAAAATACGGCATTAGAGTCATTAGGCATTAGAGTCATTAGGCATTAGAGTCATTAGGCATTAGAGTCATTAGGCATTAGAGTCATTAGGCATTAGAGTCATTAGGCATTAGAGTCATTAGGCATTAGAGGCATTAGAGTCATTAGAGGCATTAGAGGCATTAGAGGCATTAGAGGCATTAGAGTCATTAGAGGCATTAGAGTCATTAGAGGCATTAGAGTCATTAGGCCTTAGAGTCATTAGGCATTAGAGTCATTAGGCATTAGAGTCATTAGGCATTAGAGTCATTAGGCATTAGAGTCATTAGGCATTAGAGTCATTAGGCATTAGAGTCATTAGGCATTAGAGTCATTAGGCATTAGAGTCATTAGGCATTAGAGTCATTAGGCATTAGAGTCATTAGGCATTAGAGTCAGAATAGAAATGATGGCATTTGAAGAATATTAGAATAGTATGGCTTATAGAAATTTAAGATATGCCCACAGTGAAATTAAATTATGGAATCAACCAATCTAATTTGAATAGTTGAAAGAATCCAATTCAACAACCTACCCCCAACTGCACGAACAGCTTTAAATTAAAAGGCAGCTAGACTGATGCCCTGAAAACAACCCATCTCTTTAATTACCCTAGTTCATTATATTTAATAATTATCAGAATTTAAATAGTTATTTCAGATTTTAGTTAAAGGCCCCTAAATAAGTTAACCCGTTCCTCACTCACAAAAAATAGCACTTTTCCCTATTGAGAAAAAAGGTTAGCGAGCTTACCACAACTACTTTAGTGTCATCATGACTGAAAAAATCTCGGTGAACACCTCTCCACATCTTTTACATCCTGGACAAACGAGCTGCCAATCTCATTCGATTTGACCTTTTGTAGAGTTGAAGTCTCCCCAGTCCTGTATGAATTTGAGAATAGCTCAGTAGGTATTGTCTCGGCTCCATTATGTCTATTTGCTAGGATCCCGGCTCAGTCGTTGTGTCTAGCCTTCCATTTTGTATATAGACATTCACAAAATGAAGATTGTAAACATGGACATGAAATGGCGGCGACTGGCGCTGATTTAGACACACAGAGAGCACAGTGTTTTCATTCAGATGCGGTGGAATACTAACTTTTTGCGCGTCTGGCAACTCTGAAATGAAAACTAGACGAAGGATTAAAATTCTGAAGGCTTTCCCGTAAACTTTTATCTCGCTAAGGAAAGTACAAATTTAATGAGTGAGAATACGGGAAAGCCATCATATATCTTAGGGAAAAGGAATATTTTATACATCAGATGTATTTTTTTTTATTTAGAAAAATACACCCACTGACACAAACCTTCATGGAAGAATTCCATGTTTCAAATATGAATTCTCTTTCCAGGCAAAAAAGACAAAAGTGGCAAGTTCAGATGTGGATTTGGATGAGGAAGGAAATGTGACTCTATCCACACAGTCGTCAGTTAGTTCCACCACATCTTCCACAGGCAGTACTATGTCCACCTCCACCACAGGCAGCTCCTCTACTCCCTCCACCCCAACGAGTGAAGGAGGCTCACAGAAAGGATACTTGTCAGGATGGCTTAAATGGTCCTAAACTTATTAGTCGTGTTGTGACAATATGCTTGTAAAATAATAGATCTTAAAATTATTTGAGATAATTAAACAGTATTGAATGTATCTACACCAGCAGTATATAGTATTTGATACCATTTCATTTATGTTATTTTCAAGATCTATGATTTCAAAAGCATATAGTCACAACCCTACTTATGACTAATCATATAAATTCAATTTTTGAAAGAATTTTGAAAATTATTTTTTTTTTTCAAGTGGTCTTATACCTATCTGTTATTTACGCAATATTTATTTTATTAAAGTGTATTCTTTAAATTATGCGATATTTATCTAATTAAACTGTAATCTTGAAAATAATTGCAATAAAGTTTGTAGCTAGTTACAATAATCTTCATATCAAATTAATTTATTAATTCCATCGCATTTGTACATATTGCTATGATTTTCTTTGTTTGCCGTGTGTCCGTATTATTAATTTGTGTGAAGTTGTTATTTAATGCATTTAAATTTTTAAAGCCTACCTCAGGTAATGATTTAATACCCATATCATAAATGTGTCTCTTCCTACCTTTTTAATATATTCAAAGCAGATCCATTTATCTATATTTTCTCATACTGAATTAGATGTGTTTATGAAAAATGAAGAATAAACAATATTTTAACATTTATCTTTGTTTTATTCGATCGTGAAATATTAAACTATACAAAGGAAGGAGGTTATTATACAAATACTATAAATAAATATTAAATTACTAGTGAGATAACTAATTTAGTTCTAACCTACAATATTCACAAAATCCTATTTAACATAATTTTTTGGTACAAAATTCGAGTATAAAACTCCTATATTTTCCAATTCTACTAGAACAGAGATCTATTTGGTTTTGGTTAATGTAATATTGGGAATGAAGTTTTTAGTAATAGCACTAACAAAAACAATAATGGGGCATTAGTAGAACACTATAGTCACCTGAAGTAAAATATATATTCAATTTAATTAAATTAGATTGAAGAACTTCAGGTACAATCACCTGTAAAATGTAAACTAACAATATACAGCACAGTTAAAAATCGAGAATAAATTATAAACCATAGTAATATCCAGATTATAAATCATCTGCACTGGCAGCCACATCAACATTGTAAGACCTGTCCACAGGCTTGAAGGTTCTCCGTATAGAATTAGCAGTCATTCCCACCACCCTAAGGGCATAGACAGCCACTACACAAAGTAGCACCCACAGGAGAGGGACTGTGACTGCGTAGAAGGGGTTGGCCAGGGTTATGCCCGTGGCAGCGAGGTGGGTCAGGATCACGAAGCAAAGACCAAACCATTTGCGGTGGTGCACACTGTCAAAGAAGATGAGACTCCAGCACACGTGGAGGAGGATGAACGCTAGGCCAGTGAAGGTTGTGGCCACAAAAAAGTACTGGGAGAAAAAAGGATTTCAAATAAGATAAGTGATCGGCTGATGATTTCGAACGTGTGAAATCAAACGTTGAGATTATATTTGAGAAATTAATTTATTGAAGTGTTGAATGATCTTTTAACTCACTTTTCAATAAGTGTAGTTTACAGAATATAGAAAAATGTTTCCAAAACCTCAAGATTTATGTCAGAAAATTCCATACTCTTTAATTGCTACATCAAAGTTAATCAAAAAGAGCCTCATTACTTACTGGTGAGTCTCCATAGAGCCCAACTGTTCCTGGTCCTGTCATATCTGCCAACACATTCACTAGAGCCAATGCCCCTGAGATCAGACCAAAACCTAGTCCAGATACTGAAAAAAGATGCAACATTTTCTGCTGTTATCATTACTTTATATTTTATAATTATTAATTACTGTGATATAAATCAAACATTTAATTCAACAGAAAAAGAAAAGTGAAGTAATTAAGTCAGTCCACTTTGATAAAGGTGTTCATATAAAAATTTTAATTAACAATGAATTTGAATCAATATAATGAAATTTAAAACCTTATATTTCGATATGAATTATAATAAGCTATATCTAAAATAAAAGTTATTGAAGAACTTTTTTTAAATATTTAAGGAATCGGTATTTTGACTACTATACAATCAAAGGAAAAGTTATCAGTTAGTGAAGTGCATTATAATAAATTTGTTACAATAATACCAGCAGAAAATTTGCATCACTCACCATAAGCCAGAATGTGTTTATTTTCAATGACTTCAATATCATCTTCACTGACTTTCTTCAGACCAGTTTCTGCCCTCTTAATAACTGTCAGCCAAAGGAATCTGAGACAAGAAAAACCAATCACATGAATTAAAAAAATGGGGACTATTGAAACATAACATAGGGTAAATTATGAATTATCGGTCAGTTTATTGTTATTTAACTTTAATTTTAGTTGGTATCCATGATACCTGCAGGTATTATGGATACGAATAAAAATTATAATATTGTTTTTTCTTATATGACCAAAGATGTGAAACTGACTGTTAATTCGTAATTTACCCTACTGCTGTAAGGTTTTCATTTTATAATCAATAATAAATTAATATTTATTTCTCACCTGAAGAACTCCTGAAATAGAACTGAGAAAAGTGCTCCAAATGCTAAGTAAGGTTGTAGAGGTATAACTGCCTTGTAGAGCATTGAAGAGATCAACATGGAGATCAGCCAGAAGAAGGAACTACAGAAATAAAAAGAGTTATTATGTTATTCTCCAAAAAATACAAATAGGTAATAAAAAGGTATTTCCGGATTTAATGCAAATATTTTCAGCTCGCATATATTTTTATATGAAACTATATTTGATTATAAAATAATTAATAAGCAACACAATAATTAATTTTGACAAACAGCCTGTTCATTTCTGATATTCTAATCATGAGATATATTTAATTCTTATAAAATGATAATTAACAAAAATATTACTTCATGAACCATTAATTTAAATCCTCTAAGTAGCTTAAATTTATAACTATCACCATTTTGATTCTCGATATTACTATATCAGGCTAAATATTTTTAGTTTACCTTGCCACAAGCATGATTGCTCTGATTGGGTCCTTAGCAATAGTCACAATGAACATAGCGAGAGGAGGACCGAAGGCTATCAGCCCACATCCAAAGAATTGTGCAACAGTCATTTTATATCAATTATTTTAATCAATGTCTGAAAAAAAGCAATTCATAATACAAAAAATAATCTTTTACAGTGATGGCTCATACTATATTTATATAATTTCATAATAATGGACTAAACAACACATCAGTGCCAGATGTATATTCCAGTTGCCAGTAAAGGCAGTAGCTGTAGCCTGTGAAGTGTGAATTTATCTTTTTTATATTTTTAGCTACTTATTTATCTTTTTAATTATTCTTAAAAGTTAGTATTAGCTATTCTTAATAATTGAATCTTTAATGAGAAGGATTTGTTATTTAATAGTATCAAATTAACAATGTTACCACATCTAGCTAGAGTCCAAGACAGTTAGACTTATGGTCACTTATCAATAATCTTTGATGGCTTAGAACTTAAGTTAAAAACATCAAACCTGAAAATAGGTAAAATTAAAAAGGTTGATGTATCAGTCAAATTATTGGAAATTACATATCAGTCTGTATTTGGTGAACTGACTGAAGGAACTGGTAAACTGTTCTCCAAGAATTAAGAAATACTCCATAATAGTCTCCATTTTGCTTTGGCTTCTGTTCTCAGTAAAATATATGTAAATATAGGAGAAAATTAAGGATTGTTCACACAGAAAATGTTCCATATTCTGCAGACTGGCCAGTGAACAGACTGAACTCATCAAACGTTTTCAAAAATATGGCAAAATATACTAACAGAAGTTACAGAACAGTTCTTAACTTCCTTTTAATTTTTATTGATCTCTAACATTTTCCCAATTCAATATTAGATAATGGTAAATTGGTAACAAACAATAATCAACAATGCAGGAATATACCAGTCTGCAAAGCATGCACAATTAGTCTCCAAATATTTAATTTTTGGGGCAATTAGCCTCAAAAGATTTCCAAATTTCTCTCCAAAATGACAGACTGGCAGGAATATAATAATACATTTTACAGATTTGGAAAATCTTTTCAGGAATTCAAATATAATCTGGAATAACTTCTACTCTAATATTTAATTTATTAACCAGACTGCAGAATATGCAACATCTAAGACTCTCTCATCTCTGAGAGACTGAGACAAATATGAGCCCAATTTTAGAAATTGGAGATCTTTGCGTGATATAATGAATTAATTCCTATGTTACCAACTTACCATTAATTTAGCTGAGCGAGATTTTGAATTAATTCCTAATTTCCTATGTTACCATTAATTTAGCTGCGGGAAATTCTGAATCTGCTGCTGAGAGTCAGAGAGCAACTCTATCTCAAAATAAGATCTCTGCTGGGTCTTCAGGAGACCGAGAAGAGACACATTATGCTGATGCCAGATTGTATTTGGTGTTAAATTCCAATGATATGTCGGCGGTTGTTAAATTTCTTATTTCTCTAATAAAGAAATTCCTGCAATGTCGGAGGATATTTAGCTATTAATTCCTATATTACCATTAATTTTTGGAGGGGAAACTGGGAAAATGTTGGAACCTGGAGGACTAGACAAATTGATGAAAAATGTTGGCAGCTATTTCTCAGATTTTTGAAAAAGTCAGAGGAGTGCACTGTTCAGTGCACCAAATACAGTTAATACTGAAATACAAACTGGTGCTGAATCTGCTGATGAACTCAGCATTTGACCATTTGAAATGGTCAAATCTCAGATATGTCTTAGTGTCTAATTGGCTTTAATTTTTGAATTAATTCCTGTCACCTGTGTTCCCATCATCCCATGTTAATTTTGGCTTGAAATCTTCAAAAAATGAGCCAAATTGGCTTGGCTCAGATTTTTTGTGAAATTTTGGCTCAAAAAATGGCTTACAATTTTCCAGCCTCTGAAACAATAATAAGAAACATGGAACTGAGAAGAGATGCATTCTGGCTCTGCAGGCACCAGACTGCAGGAACTGGTAAAGTGTTCTCCAAGAAATCCCAAGTAAAATAGTATGTCAGTGTCTCATAAATTCACCAATTCCAGTCTGTACAGTATTTCATGGTAAATTCCACCGACTTGTCGGTGGATTTTTAGCTATTTATTTCTGTGTTGCCATTAATTTTCGGTGGAAAAATGGGCAAAATGTTGGTGGATCAGCCAAATTACTGGAAATTTATGGTGGATTTTCTCAGCTTTTTCAAAAAGTCAGTGAAATTTTGTGCACCAAATACAGACTGGCTCACCATTTGTGAGATGTCTCTCCAGCTCTCTCCAAAATTCAACAATTTCTCTGCAAGATGATCAAATTATCATTAATTCTCTCCAAAATAACATTGTAGCATAGGAGAAAAATAGATAAAACTCGCCATTTGCAATTCAAGGGCTTAAAATAACTGTCACAAACTCGCCATTAAAATGGCGACTGCCAAGTAATAAAGCATGTCCAAACTCGCCATTTTAATGGCGAGTTTGTGACAGTTATTTTGAGCCCTTCAAATGCAAATGGTGAGTTTTTTCTATTTTTCTCCTATGCTACAATGTTATTTTTGAGAGAATTTATGAAAATTTGATCATTTTGGAGAGAATTTGTTGAATTTTGGAGAGAGCTGGAGAGGCAAATGGTGAGTTTATGAGACATACTATTTTACTTGGAATTGGCGAGTTTGGACATGCTTTATTACTTGGAACTTGAATAAATCTTCCATTTTAGCTACTGTTCTCAGAAAAATACATGTAAACATAGGAGGAAATTAAGGATTGTTCGCACAGAAAATGTTAAAAATGTCGGGTTACACTAAATACCGAATTATACCGAATTACACCGAATTATACCAAATTACACTATACTGAATACCGAATTACACAGAATTATACCGAATTACATTATACTCAATACCGAATTACACTACACTGAATACCGAATTACACATGATTTTACCGAATTATACCGAATTACACTATACTGAATACCGAATTACACTACACTTAATACCGATTCACACATGATTATACCGAATTACACAGAATAATACCGAATTATACAAAATTACACCGAATTACACTTTACTCAATCCCGAATTGTACCGAATTACACTATACTGAATACCGAATTACACTATATTACACAAATATCAATACCGAATTACACCTGATTATACCAAATTATACCGAATTACACTATACTGAAAACCGAATTACACAGAATTATACCGAATTACACCAAATTATACCGAATTACACTATACTAATACCAAATTACACCGAATTATACCGAATTACACTATACTCAATACCGAATTACACTACACTGAATACCGAATTACACATGATTATACCGAATTACACAGAATTATAATTTAAACCGAATTACACTATACTCAATACCGAATTACACTATACTCAATACCGAATTACACTATACTCAATACCGAATTATACCGAATTACACTACATTACACAATAATCAATACCGAATTACAGAATTACACCTGATTATACCAAATTATACCGAATTACACTACACTGAATACCGAATTACACAGAATTATACCGAATTACATTATACTCAATACCGAATTACAACTGATTATACCGAATTACACTACACTTAATACCGATTTACACATGATTATAACAAATTACACAGAATATTACCGAATTATACAAAATTACACCGAATTATACCGAATTACACTATACTCAATCCCGAATTGTACCGAATTACACTATACTGAATACCGAATTATACCGAATTACACAATAATCAATACCGAATTACACCTGATTATACCAAATTATACCGAATTACACTACACTGAATACCGAATTACACAGAATTATACCGAATTACATTATACTCAAAACCGAATTACACCTGATTATTGGTACCGAATTACACTACACTGAATACCGAATTACAATATAGGCTACTCAATTCCAAATTACACCGAATTACACTATACTCAATACCGAATTACACTATATTACACAATAATCAATACCGAATTACACCAAATTATACCGAATTACACACAATTATACCGAATAACACTACACTGATTACCGAATTACACCTAGTTTTATCCTTGATCATTGGTCAAGATTTTTCGATATTAATTTAAAGTTATTACACTGCAATGATTATGGGCAATTAGGCTTCACAGCATTATCATTATCAAAATGTATAGTTACTATCTATTAGTCCGACACCCCATTAGTCCGACAATTTTGTAGTTTATTACTGATTTAACATAAAATTTATATGTCGTCCTGCCCGGTTATTAAATAATCAATAAGTGTGCAGTACAACTAGCGGATACAAAAAAACTACATCAAATGATGAAATCGAATGAGGGACAGCTTTTATTAATATTAGAATAAATTAGATAGGAATACATATAACATTAGAAAAATGAAATTAAGGAAAATTACTGAATTGTTTATATAAGTTATGTAAATATTATATGTATATATGTAGTCTAGTACCTATACCTATTTAATTATAATTTTTATTTCAATCGAAAAATAAAACGAGAAATAATAATACAGAAAGATGTAACTGTCGGACTGACTATTGGGGTGTCGGACTTTTGAGACGTCCCCAAAATGTATTAAGTCATACCATTTTAATTTCTATAGAATTTTATTTGAAAAATTTAGCCCTCTCACTACGAATTAGACATATATGTCCCAGCATTTTAATATGTAACTTTTAATTGACAGAATTAAAAATACGTAAATTTTTTTACATCAAAATACTTCAATTGAGCTCTGTCAAGGGGCTGTATCCTGAAACTGTCTGTGGTGAATGGAAAATGAAGGGGGCCCGAGCTGTTGTAATTAGGATTATGCAATAATTATGCATTGTCTTTTTTTTTCATTTTTACCATGTTCATCATTTTTAATACTTACTACTCGCAGTTTTAGAGGATAACGCTAGAGTAATGCTCTTCAACTATACGAGGTCTTAGATTTTATGTGAGGTTTCATTAAGTATCACCTCTTCATTTTCCTCTTCCATCCGTGTGAGTGCAGCCACCAGTGCCTGTGTCCCGTTTCGTCACATTCCTTGGTAAGTGACGGCATTCACGGAGTAGCTTTTCTGAATCCATGAGCTTTGTCACCGACGGTGATTGGTGACTTTGTTCATGGAGCCATTTTCCTTTCTGACTGCTTCTTCCAGTTCCTTGTATTTAATTTCCTTTTGACGTCAACGATATGGTCGAAGCAGACGTTTAACCCCTACTAAAGTTTGCTAAACTTTATGAACCTATAATTAATATTGGTAAAAATTAATAAATATTTATACGTAATTATTAATAAATCGTAGTGAATTTAGTATTAATAAATTACATTTTTAAACTCTACACAACAATTTCACTTTTCAAAATAAGGATTTCTTTTCTTGTACTTTTATATATATATTTTTTCTTTGTCTAACGCACCTGTTTCAGACTATCAGCTCAAATGTATCCCTTATCCTTATTTATAATAGTAGTATAGTAAATATTAATTTTCCAACCAATATAAAATCTAAATTATTTGTTCCAATAAATCTTGTGTCAGCTGAAGACTTGAGGTCAAAGGTCAAGATTAAGAGAGTAAATGCTATATTTTTCATCTAAAACGTTAAATAAAAAAAAAATTGTACACCTAAGAAGATTGCCTAGCTTATTTGAACGAATAACCTGTAAAATTGTTAGATTTCGGGAGCGATCAGGTCAAAGGTTAAAGATCAAGGTCAAGGCCATTTGTAGCTCAAGAACTCGAAAAGTTTTAACCAAATTGTCTGAAATTTGATGGGACGATTGGTCAATGTCCAGGAACCATCTGGTAGAATTTTGGAAGCGATCCGGTCAAAGGTCAAGGTCATTTATAACTCAATAACTCGAAAAGTATTCAATCAAATTGTCTGAAACTTGGTGGAACGATTGGTCAATGTCCAGTTACCAGTTTATTAGACTTTGGGAGAGAACGGGTCAGTGCGGCGGCGAAGGTATGTGCTCTAACGAGTGCACGTAATCTACTTTAGCTTGTTGTATCTAGTAGTTTGTTGAAATACACACTGCTTGTTTAATTACATAGCAGGGGGGTTCGGAGGTGGCACGCCCCGGTCTCCCCCCCCCTGCTCATATACCTACACATATATTATAATAACTCCTTTAAGAAAATTCATAAAAATAAATTAGGTTACTTTCCCTTCTCTTGCTATAGTGTCTAGTAATAAATATTATACAGTATCTTAAAATTAAGAAAAGAATTAGGGCTTTTAACCGGGAGAAGGGGGCTTACTATTTAGTTGCTAACTAATACTCTATAACTACCAAGGTTAGTTAGTTCGTTTCCCTATATAGAAGAGAGGGGCTTATATCTGGGGGGGGGGGGGGGGGTTATGTCGGGGTACGGTCAAGAGCCCCCCCCCCCCTGGTAATGAGCCCCCCAGTAATGAGCCCCCCTCCCTGTTTTTTAATCCTTATTTACTTAGTTAAATAAATGAAGAACTACTTAGATAGAAATAACTGAGAGTTGCTAATGTAGTTTGTTGCATCTGCTAGTTTGTTGTACTGCACACTTCATGATTGTTTAATGACCTGGCAGGGAGGTTCGAGGGGCGGCACGGCCCCTGATATACATATATTTTATGCTTAATCAATAATGAACTACAAAAGTGAAAATAACTATTAAAAACAGGGGGGGGGGGGGGCTCTTGTCAGGGGGGGGGTCTTATGACCTACACCCGCTCCGTTATGTCATGTAGGGGTTCGTTTACTGTGTACATATCTGTACCCCGTAAGACACAAACCCCTCTTCCCCCAGTCATCCCCTTTTTTACCTTTATTAATAAGGTAAAATTAAGGCCCTTCTTTTAACATAATATTAATCAGTTCCTTTATTCAATATATAGTAGAATTGGTAAAGTATACATTTTGTCGGGTGTAGGTCATAAGCCCCCCCGCACCCTGATTTTTAATCCATATTTACCTATATTATTTAATCCTTATTGACACTTTTGTAGTACATTACTGATTAACATAAAATATATGTCATTTACCCCCCCTGCCAGGTCATTAAACAATCATGAAGTATGCAGTACAACAAACTAGCGGATACAACAAACTACATTATCAACTTTCAGTTATTTCTATCTAAGTAGTTCTTCATTTGTTTAACTAGGTAAATAAGGATTAAAAAAACAGGGAGGGGGGGGCTCATAACCGGGGGGCTTATGACC